>PITA01007862.1:56861-88660 GCA_004023965.1 Spilogale gracilis | reverse complement strand
CTGTTAGCAAGGATCTTGTTGAGAATCTTGGCATCCATATTCATCAGCAATATTGGTCTGAAGTTCTCCTTTTTGATGGGGTCTTTGTCTGGTTTGGGGATTAGAGTGATGCTGGCTTCATAGAAAGAGTCTGGAAGTTTTCCTTCCGTTTCTATTTTTTGAAAGAGCTTCAGGAGAATAGGTGTTATTTCTTCTTTGACTGTTTGGTAGAATTCCCCAGGGAATCAGACTGGGCCTGGACTCTTATTTTTGGAGAGGTTTTTGATCACTGCTTCAATCTCACTACTAGACGTAGGTCTATTCAGATTGTCAATGTCTTCCTGTTTCAGTCTTGGTAGTTTATAGGTTTCTAGGAATGTATCCATCTCTTCTAGGTTGTTAAACATATTGGCATATAATTGTTGATAGTAAGTTTTTATGATTATTTCTATTTCCTCGATGTTAGTCATGATCTCTCCCCTTTCATTCATGATTTTGTAAATTTGGGTCTTCTCCCTTTTCTTTTGGACTAGTTTGGCCAATGGTTTATCGATCTTATTGATTCTTTCAAGAACCAGCTTCTAGTTCCCTTGATGCATTCTACTGTATCTCTAGTTTCTGATTCATTCATCTCTGCTCTAATCCTAATTATTGCCCGCCTTGTGGGGGGAGTTGGTTTAATTTTTTGTTGATTTTCCAGTTCTTTAAGGTGTAATGAAAGTTGGTTTATTCGGGATTTTTCAATTTTTTTGAGTGAAGCTTGGATGGCTATGAATTTCCCCCTTAGGAATGCCTTTGCTATATCCCATAGGTTTTGGATCGATGTATCTTCATTCTCATTGGTTTCCATGAAATGTTTCAGTTCTTCTTTGATTTCTTGGTTGATCCACATATTCATGAGTAGGATCGTCTTTAGCTTCCAAGTGTTTGATTTTCTCCTGAACTTTTTATGGTGGTTGAGTTCCAGTTTCATGGCATTGTGGTCAGAGAATATGCAGGGAATAATTTCAATCTTCTGGTATCGGTTGAGCCCTGATTTGTGACCTAGTATATGGTCTATTCTGGAGAAAGTTCCATATGTACTCGAGAAGAATGAGTATTCTGCTGTTTTAGGGTGAAAAGTTCTGAATATATCTATGAGGTCCATCTGGTCCAATGTGTCATTCAAGGCTCTTGATTCTTTGTTGATTTTCTGTTTAGATGATCTGTCCATTGCTGAGAGTGCTGTGTTAAGATCTCCTACAATCAATGTATTTGAATCAATATGATTCAGTATTTTGTTTAAGAGTTGGCTTATGTAGTTGGCTGCTCCCATGTTGTGGGCATAAATATTTACAATTGTTAGATATTCTTGATGTATCGACCCCTTAAGAATGATGTAATGTCCTTCTGTGTCTCTTACTATAGTCTTTAGACTAAAATCCAAATTGTCTGATATGACAATTGCTACCCCGGCTTTCTTTTGGGATCCATTGGCATGAAAGATGGTCTTCCATCCCCTCACTTTCAGTCTGGAAGTGTCTTTAGATTTGAAATGAGTCTCTTGTAAACACCATATGGATGGGTCCTGTCATTTTATCCAGTCTGCAACCCTGTGTCTTTTTATTGGAGCATTTAAGCTGTTCACATTGAGAGTGATTATTGATAGATACTTTTGTACTGACATCATGTTGCCTATGGAGTTCATGTTTCTATAGATTACCTCTGTAGATTTCTGTTTTGTGTCGCTCTTAGGTTCGTTTCTCCGCTATAGAACCCCTCTTAGCCTTTCTTGTAGTACTGGCTTGGTGGTTGCATAATCTTTTAGACCTTTCCATTCCCAAAATGGAAGCTCTTTATTTCTTCTTTCATTTTGAAAGTCAATCTTGCTGGATACATTATCCTTGGTTGCATATTTTTGTCATGTAACTTCCTGAATATGTCTTGCCAGCCCTTTCTGGCTTGCCAGGTTTCTGTGGAAAGGTCTGACGTTATTCTGATGGTCCTCCCTCTATAGGTAAGGGATCGCTCTCTACTAGCTGCCCTGAGGACATATTCTTTGGTTTTATGGTTCGAGAATTTTACAATTATGTGCCTGGAGGTTTTTCTGGTCTCATTGATCTTGGGGGATGTCCTCTCTGCTTCTAGGACATGAACATTTGTTTCATTCCCCAGATTTGGGAAATTTTCATCCATGATTTGTTCAACAATATTTTCTAGGCTTCTCTCTCTCTCAACTCCTTTGGGGATTCTAATAATTCTGACATTGGAGCGTTTCATGGCATCATTCATTTCCCTTATTCTGTTTTCTTGGGATTTTAGCTGTTTGCTCCAAGACTTCTCTTGCTCCTCCTTCTTAATCCATCTGTCTTCTGTCACTGATATGATCTTCAGCTTCACTTACTCTGGCTGTTAGCATATTTAAATTAGATTGCATATCATCTATAGCCTTTCTAACCGCAGCTTTCACTTCTGTTACTATGGCTTCCACTTTGAGACTAATGTTCTTTTCTAAATTAACTCTTGCTTGGACTATTGCTGCCCTGAATTCCATTTCTGTCATATTGTTTATGTTCATTTCCAGTAATTCTATGACCGAGGTTGCCGTCTCGGGGTTCTTCTTCTGTTGGATGTTTCTTCTCCGAGTCATTGTGGCGAGGAGTGGTTGAGGGGGGGTGTGGCAAACTATATCAGCCACTATCTAAGTGGATTGGTCATTGGAAGGTTTTGGAGCAACCAGAATTCACCACCGAAAAGGGAGGAGAAAGAAAATAGAAAACGGAAGAGAGGAAGCAAGAAAAGAAACCCCTGCCAGAGTGGGGCCTGGTGGTAGGATTTATATGGTACAAAACTGTTACAGGGTAATGAAAAGGGTTATCAAGGGTAAATGAAGAGATCTAAAAGTGAAGCCCAACCTATATGACCCCCAAGACCAGAATTTATATAATACAAAAGGAAAGACAATTACACAGAAACACTGACAAACAATAGTGGGAAGGTGGGGGCAGACACTCCTTGTGGGCAAGGAATGCATTTCAGACGCTCCCGAGTTTGTCTTGTTATTATTGTTGGAGGAGCCCACTTTCAAATGATATAGGGAGATTAGAAGTGGTTGTATATAAGGGTAGTACTCAATAGAGATGTGGGATTGACTTGAGGCTTATAACTACATGTACACGTAAAAGAGAGAATAAAGGAAAGAGGAGAGAAGAAAGAGAACAACAGAGAAAGCAAACATGGAAACAAGAGGCAACAACAAGAGCAGAAAATATCGGAGTGTGTTTGAAAAATTTCAAGGTAAAAAAAAATTATGGGGTGTTGTATTGAGTATCACGTTGTGATAAAAGGGGGTTAAAAATTGAAAAAAGAAAAAACATGAGAATGTATTTTTAAGCCTAGAATGGAAGCTTTAAAGGTAAAAATAGAAAAAAGTTTAAAAAAGTAAATAAGGTGGAAAACTATCAATAAGTTGTAGGGCTTTTGGTACTTGTAGTCAGTGCCAGGAGTTTAATAAATCGCCTTTCCCCAGATTTGGGGTTTTGCAGTTTGAATGTTGTCCTCCTGAGCTTCTGGCTTGCTTTCTGGGGGCGGGGCCTGTGGCATAGTTTCAGTCTTTCTACCTGGGCTGCGTGTCTCTGCCCCCTTGCTAGAAGCTGGTCTCCATGGTAACCAGGTTATCAGGTTACAATTCTCTGGTGGCTGAGCGTTCTTTTACATCCTTTTTCAGCTGCTGAGGAAGTCAGGTCAGAGCAAGATGTCTGCGCCCAGACCTCCTTCCCAGACAGAGCCTTTACACAGAGAGGGGCTCTTTCCAGCCTCCCGGTTGGCAGCCTGTCACAGCCTGGCACACGCAGAGGCTGGATTGATCTCTGCCCATGCCCCACGTTTGTGGCTTCACTCCCGCACCTCAAAACCACAACTCCTTTTGGATGGCACGATCTTGTCTGTGCCCCGGGAACCGAGATCTCTCCGGTCCCACACGAGTCTGTAAAATCGCCTTCCCTGGGGGGTCTGCGACCGGCCCACGAGGTGGAGAGAAGTGGGAGAGAAAGGCAGCGGTGGAAAGATAGAATCCACGCCCGCCACTCTCGCTGAGATCCCCTGTGCCGCAAAGCCCTGCTTCTCTGGCTTAAGCAGTGGGGGGATAGACTCCGCACCCCAGCCCCTCTAAGTTCCCTGGAGCTGCAGGGCACTTCCTCTCCCTGCAGATTCCCATCTCCCTGCTGCCGCAGAGGAAAAACTGATTTTGCACCTCACAGGGCATTCTCTGTCCCTGCGGGTCCCCGTCTCCCCGCTCCGTTGGCGGCAGTGGCGGTGAAAGAAAAGTCTCCTTGCCTTGCCGTGGCCTCTGCTGTGCTCAGGTTTCTGTTTTGCCCCGATTCAGACCATAATCTGCTGTTATTCCTCACTTACAGAGCTCTTTTGTGTTGGGGTATTTGCTTTCAATGGTTCAACTCTGCGGACTTCCTCCCCAACTCCCCTGTCTCTGGGGGCAAGCCTCCGATCCATCTCACAAGTTTCTACCTTTTTGCAGATGGTTTTTGTCTCCAGAAGCGCAAAATATCACCTTTCAGGCTTATTTCTTGGGTGCTCTCAGTGGTCCTGCAGTGTTCCTTTTGCTGGAATTGAGTGCACTTTGGGGAACTCCCCGAAATGCGGTCACCTGGTCTTCCACCATCTTCTTCTTGGAACACACATTCTAATACCATCAAGTAATAACTACATATTCTCATTTGCAAATTTTGCAAATTCAATAAAATAGAAATTTAATACAATAGGAATGAGAACCTGATATGTCTTTAGTCAAAAAATTTAAAACAATAAACGTGCAATTTTAAGTGAAATTAATTATTTACTTTCACCTTCTTCTGTTTCATTATTGATGTCTAGAAATGGGTTAGTATAAAAAAACTATAAAGAACTTATCAAACTCAACACCTTAAAAACAAATAATCCAATTTAAAAAATGGGAAGAAGCCATGAATAGACATTTTTCCAAAGAGGACATCCAGATTGCTAACAGACACATGAAATGATGCTCAATATTACTCATCATCAGGGAAATATAAATCAAAACTACAATTAGATATTACCTCACACCTGTCACAATGGCTGAAATCAATAATAAAGAAGCAACAGGTGTTGGTGGGGTTGTGGAGCAAAGAAAACTCTCTTGCACTGTTGGTGGGAATGAAAACTGGTACAGACAGTCTGGAAAGCAGTATGGAGATTCCTCAAAAGTTTAAAAATAGAAGTACCATACCAACCATCAATCACACTACTGGGTATTACCCAAGGAATAGAAAAATGCTAATTCAAGGGATACGTACATCTTGATGTTTATAGCAGCATTATCTACAATAGCCAAATTACAGGAATAGCCCAAGAGTCCATCAACTAATTAATGGATAAAGAATATGTGGGATATATATAACAAAAATAACAAATTCTTGCCATTTGCAACAATATTGATGGAGCTAGACAGTATTATGATAAGCAAAATAAGTCAATTAAAGAAAGACAAGTATCATGTGATTCCACTCTTATGTGGAACTTAAGAAACAAAACAAATGAGTAAAGGGGGTAAAAAGAGAGAGGAAGGGAAACCAAGAAATAGACTCTTAACTACAGAGAACAAACTGATAGTTACCAGAAGGTAAGTGGGTGAGGAAATGTTTTAAATAGGTTGTGGGGATTAAGGAGTGCACTTATGATAAGCATGGGGTGTTGAACCACTATATTAAACACCTGAATCAAATATTACACTGTATGTTACCTAACTGGAACTTAAATAACAACTTTAAAAATATAAATCAAGAAAGGAAGTTTGCTTTGTCCATCATTAGATTTAACCAAACACTGCAAACACTTTTGCAATACATGTGTTTTTCACTGGTAAGCATTTGGTCATGAATATTTCAGTGAGATGAAGTGAGAGATGATATTCATTGTTGTTTGGAATCTTTTTTCAGTCCTAATATTCCTGGATGTCAACCAGGCATCCCATCAGCATTCATAAACATATGGACTATTACTTCTCTATCACAGTAGTTACCATTAATTTATTGTATTTTTATGTGTGAAGACCCACATCTTTTTCACAGCCTGTCAGAATAACAACAAATTATATCAATCATAACACTAAAAATTGCAACACAAAGCAAATATTTATAGAGTCTGGGGTTTATAGTTTTGAGACCAAGTTAATCAGCTTTATGCTACATTAAATAAACTAAGAAACTCTTGCCATGTTCTGGCTAAGAAGCAGCTATCTGTTCAGCAACTTAATTTCCAGATCAGCAGGTATAATTTGGATATTCACCAAAAGTTGTGGCTCTACTAAGTGTGCCAGCAGAAGAGATCAAGATGCATGTCATTGTTCTTTTTTAAAAGATTTTATTTATTTGACCAAGAGAAACACAGCCAAAGGGGGGACACAAGCAAGGGGAGTGAGAGAGGGAGAAACAGGCTTCCTATGGAGCAGGGAGCCTGATGTGGGACTCAATCCTGGGTCTCTGGGATTATGAACTGAGCCGAAGGCAGTCGCTTAACCAACTGAGCCACCCATGCACTCCGTCATTGTTCTTCATATTTGACAATTATTCTGCTCATTGCACTATTTTATGCATATAAATGTGATTACAAAAATGGATTTGCAGCCAGTATTGGCTTTCATACAGGTTAGATGATACATATTTTCTTTACATCGTGGTTATAGTATTTGTCATCAGAACCTTTCACATTTAACATTCTCAGTTTGTGATCTTCCTGGCATTTTTATTTCAGATAGTATATCCAGTGTAGACTGCTAAATGATTTACATGTACCACCTGCTCCTGATTTTCTTCAAATATAAAAAGAGGTCAGGGACGCCTGGGTGGCTCAGTTGGTTAAGCTACTATCCAGGCAGAGAAAAATGATTAATCAAACACATTCTCTAAAATACCAAGAGAAAAAAAATCAAATAATATTATTTTCAAACGTAGGTTTTTAAAGATGTATTGAGTTTATAACAGCTAAATATAACATTATTTTATATTTTTTTAGGTTGAGAAAAATTGGTCTGCTTTATGACCACAATTTTGACATCATTCATTTTTTTAATAACTTATTTTTGTTGTTTTTAAACTTTCCAAGTCAAATTGTTCTCTGAAAGATGCTTTTTCATATGGGTCTGTAGTATAGTATCCTTATGCCATGGTTTCATGATTTTAAATTAGGTTTCCCAAATAATAATATAGCAATAGCTGACCATTATTGAATGCTTATAATGCCAGAAATGATGCTAAGTTATTTACATGCATAATGTCATTTAACCCTTATAACACATTTATAAGGTCAACCCTATTAACTCATTTTACAAATGAGGAAAGTCAGGCACAGAGTAGAAAGAGTAATATGGGCGCCTATGTGGCTCAGTTAGTTGAGTGACTGCCTTCAGCTCAGATCATCATCCTGGAGTCCTAGGATCGAGTCTCACATCAGGCTTCCTGTTCAGCAGGGTTCTGCTTCTCCCTCTGACCTTACCCCTCTCACGCTTGCTCTCATTCTCTCTCTTAAATATATAAATAAGTAAATAATATTTTAAAAAGAAAGAGTAGTATGCTAGTATACTCAGAGTCATAGAGCTAAAATTATATAACATCCTTTATGCTACATATTTAAATATATTCACTCAGTTCTCAATAGAGCAGTTTTCATTTTTTTGCCATTATGAGGGCACTAAACATGGAGCAATAAAAAATAACATTCTCATTTCTATTTTGATTCTACTGCTTTTAATTGTGTATTCTTGAGCAAATCTTTTAACTTTTGTAGCTCAAGTTTCTTCATTAGCAAAATGTTAAGATAAACACTCTGTCCACCTTGAAGAATTTAATGTAGTAATAATCACCATATTTCTTAGAATTACTCTAAAGTACTGTGAACACTTGAGTAAGTAATCATCATCAACAACAAAATGAACAGTTTCAAGTTATTATGAAATGAAAATGGGAAGGTGAGACCCTCAAGATATTATTTCTGGACTTTCCTAGAAAGACCCATCCCTATGATGAATATCAATTTTCTTTTAGAAGGTATGTTATCACTCTTTCCATTTTGCACTCATCATATATATACTCATAAGAAATGTGCCTCATGTTATTGTTATGACAGGGTCCTTTGTCTCTCTACATATTCCAAAATTGTTACCACATAATTATTTCTTTTGTCTGAAACATTCTCAGCCCTTCTCTTTCATGGAGTCCTGTTTTACATATGCACAGAGTTAAATAAAATTATCTCATAACTGCTTATCATTGGGATACTCTTCCAATCTGAAGGATGAGTTCTTTGAAGGCATGAGTCATTTCATATTACACTTTGAATCTCTGTTTCTAGACACGTAACAGATGCTGACTGAATACTTAATAAATGAGTTGAATGAACATTATACAAATAAACATATTACTCCCACCTTAAAAACACAAAAAATAAAGCAATCATTTCCAAATAGAACTGTGAGTAACTTTTAATTGTACACTGTTTGGGATCTCACAATTAATTGAGAAATATCTACATATTGGCTGTAATTTCCATCTCTTTGAGTATACTAAGGAAATTTTATGTGATGGGAAAACTATAAACACGTTTAATGTAATCACATAACTTTATTTCTTTGTTTTACATTTAGTTGAGAATCAATGTAAATTTGACAGGACACATTAAAAAGGTAAGACTGTTTTGAAAAAAAAAAGACAAATTCCATTTAAACTAAAGGTAGTTATTGTCATTTGCAAATATCCTCTCCCATTCTGTGGGTTGCCTCTTTGTTTTGTTGACAGAAGCTTTTTATTTTGATGAAGTCCCAAAAGTTCATTTTTGCTTTTGTCTCCTTTGCCTTTGGAGACATGTCTTGAAAGATGTTGCTGTGGCTGATGTCAAAGAGGTTACAGCCTATGTTCTCTTCCAGGATTTTGATGGATTCTTGCAAATTACACTACAGACAAAGGGCTGATATCCAAGATCTATAAACAACTACTGAAACTCAACATCCAAAAAGATGAACACATCAAAAAAATGGGCAAGAGACATGAAGAGACACTTCTCCATAGAAGATATAGAAATGGCTAACAGACATATGAAAAAATGCTTGTCATCATTAGCTATCAGGGAAATTCAAATCAAAACAACACTGAGATACCACCTTACACCAGTCAGAATGGCCAAAATTAACAAGGCAGGAAACAACAAGTGTTGGAGAGGCTGCAGAGAAAGAGGAACCCTCTTACACTGTTGGTGGGAATGCAAGTTGGTGCAGCCACTTTGGAAAACAGTGTGGAGATTCCTCAAAAAATAAAATTAGAGCTACTCTATGACCCTGCAATTGCACTACAGGGTATTTACCCCAAAGATACAGATGTAGTGAAAAGAAGGGCTATATGTACCCCAATGTTCATAGCAACAATGGCCACAATCGCCAAACTGTGGGAAGAGCCAAGGTGCCCTTCAACAGATGAATGGATAAAGAAGATGTGGTACATATATACAATGGAGTACTATTCCTCCATAAGAAAGGATGAACATCCAACTTTTGTAGAAACATGGACTGGATTGGAAGAGATTATGCTGAGTGAAATAAGCCAAGTAGAGAAATGTCAAGTATCACATGGTTTCACTTACGTGCGGTGCATAAGGGGTAATATAGAGGACAGTAGGAGAAGGAAAGGAAATGGGAAGTAGGGTAATTCAGGGAGAGAAATGAAACATGAGAGACTTTGGGCCCAGAAATAAACTGAGGAACTTGGAGGGAGAGGGTGGGGCGATGGGAGAGCCTGGTGGTGGGTACTGAGGGCACCTATTGCATGGAGCACTGGGTGTGGGGCATGGGCAATAAATCTTGGAACACTGAAAAAATAAAATAAATTTAAAGTAAAAAAGTAGTTATTAAGTTGCTTGAAATAACATTTAAAAGGTACAAAATGAAGTAAAAAGAAAATGGGACACAGTAGGAGAAAATTAGGAAGAGTATACAATCGTAAAGCCCAAAAGCACATAAAGTTTTCAAAAGGAAAGGCAGGAATACTAAAGATCCATAAAGGAAAATAAACAATTTAAAAGAGAAATAATTTTAATAAAGTTATGGGAAGACATGAAATACAGTTTTATGTCATTCTTGGATGGATCAACCATAAAAAGGAAAGGGGGGGTACTTCGGAGTCTGGAAAGAAGGGTAAGTACAATCTAATGCATGATTTAGCTCAAGTAGGATATTGTCTGACCATGAGGGCAAGAGAGCAAACTGTTGAGCGGTATGGTCTTCAATGCATATGAGCTTTTAATTTTGTTTCATTGTTATAGAAGAATATTAATGAAAGAGAAACTACACTGTACTTTTCAAAAATTGTTAATTCTTTACCTATTCATTTGTCATCTTTCTATACACAATACAGGTGATAAAATTCAGAATTTTTTTTTATTGTTACTTAATTTTTTTCCCAGTGTTCCAAGATTCATTCACCATTCCCTACACCCAGTGCTCCACGCATTAGGTGCCCCCAGTACCCAACACTAGGCTCTCCCATCCCTCCACTCCCCTCCCTCCAAGTCCTTCAGTTTGTTTCTGTGTCCAAAGTCTCTGTTGTTTCATTTCTCTCCCTGGATTACCCTACTTCCCATTTACTTTCCTTCTCCCACTGTCCTCCAGGTTACCCATCATGCACTGCAAGTAAGTGAAACCATGTGATACTTGACTTTCTCTACTTGGCTTATTTCACTCAGCATAATCTCTTCCAGTCCAGTCCATGTTGCTACAAAAGTTGGATATTCATCCTTTCAGTTTTCTATCCTGTGAACAGAATCACTGCATGCGACCCACAGTTTTCCTAACTAGAGAAATACAAGTGGCCAATTAACCTCTTTCCTCCCTTCCAAAACTCCATACACAGTAGCCTTACTGTGATGAAGCTTAATCTTGGGATACTTTCTCTTCCACCATCTTTGATTTCTTCTTGCTTTCCAATAACTCTCCAACTCCTTCATGAGATACTACAAACAAGTGACTAAGATTTCAAATTAATAAATTGAAAATAATCAAGCTGTAGGAATCTACTAAAAGATGGAACACTATACTAGAGTAATTTTTAACAGTCTTAAGTTGACACTCAATTTTTATGGGTAGCAAGAATTCATGTAGTAATTCTTAGGAGTCCACAAAGGTTGGCAGTGGCTTTTTCAAGTAATCAAACTGTTAGAGATGTTATCTTAGAACTTCTTGCTTTTGCATGCATTTGACATGTCAGAGATATCATTTGCTTTATCTTACATCCTTGACCCTACCATTCTGAAATCAAAAACCCTAAAATGGCACACAATTAGTAATACCAAAGAACTTGTAAGAGTCAAAATGTAATTGATGATCAACAATTATTCACTTAATAATTGTTGAAAAAACTTGATACTCATAGCAAATAGACAGAAATATTCACACTATTAAAGTATTTTATTTTTTATTTTAAAGAGAATATAATAATTGTATACAATTAATATCCTGGTATTCTAATTCAGAAGTTCCCATGTCAAAAGAGATTCTGTATTGATAATAAGTTTTGCTTATCTTCATAAGTAAAGAAAACCAGAGAGAAGAGCATACACAAAATCATGGATATGTGAAGGAGCATGGGGTATCTGAAGAATAGAGAGAAGTTGAGTGAAGTTATACAGTGCATGGTATTTGAGGAAGGACTTGTGGGAAGTGATGACAGAAAGTTATGTTGAAGCAGGATCAGAAACTCTTTCCATTTTAAGGAATTTGAACTTTATTTTTCTGCAGTGAAAAGACATAGAAGATTTTCAAGTAGGTGACAATAACAGACCTGTATTTTTTTAAAGATTTTATGTATTTATTTGACAGAGATAAACACAGCTAGAGAAGGAACACAAGCAGGAGGAGTGAGAGAGGGAGAAGCAGGCTTCCTGCTGAGCAGGGATCCCAATGCAGGGCTTGATCCCATGTCTCCAGGATCATGATCTGAGCTGAAGTCAGACGCTTAATGACTGAGCCACCCAGGCGCCCCCAGACCTGTATTTTTGAAGATCAGAATAGCGTTAGAGGAAGACTGGTCTGTTGACTACAAGCAAGACTAATTTTAATGCCCTTTTCAGATTTTAAACAAGGACACAATTATGGAAACTATGTGTTTCCTCTTCAGCTAAATTTAGGTTTAGTTTTTGGAAATCTACAATATATTAGGAGAAGCTATAGAAAATTTCAGTCAACATTGATTGCAAATACTAATATAAATTTAAAGTAAATTTAAATAACATAAATTATTGGAGGATTCCTCATTGCTGATCAAATGAACAAAACTAATATATAGGGAAACACATGGTTTTAGTCAGAATTCCTCAGAAAACATACAAAAAGAAGATAATTTTATTTTTATAACTCTTTAGAAATGAAAAATGAAAATGTCATGTGAAGATAGACCTTTCTTTTGTTCTAACTCTAAAATAACACCCAGGAATGGACTGTGAGAAACAGTGATCACTAACTCCAATGTATGTTAGAAAAAAAAGAACCTATCATGAACATTGCTATGGTTTCTTAATCACTTCTTATGAATTTGTTCTCTCAATAAGTTCTAACAGGAATTGAACTAGAGTATAATTGGAACAAATATTTAAACTAAAAAGCCATTTATCTCTCTTATTTTAAACCCAGATAGTTTTCAGGAATTATTCTTTTTTAAAAAAGATTTTATTAATTTATTTCACAGAGAGAGATCACAAGCAGGTAGAGTGGAGGAAGCAGGCTCCCTGCTGAGCAGAGAGCCCAATGCGGGCCTCGATCCCAGGACCCTGAGATCATGACCTGAGCCGAAAGCAGATCGGCTTTCTGAGCCACCCAGGCGCCCTCAGAGATTATTCCTATTTCCTCCCAAGATCTTCAAGATGTTTATTTCATCTATAATCTAGTGAACAGATTTTCAATCACTCTGTGCATGTCTTGAATGATTTATTTTTTTTAATTTTTATTACATTCAATTAACCATCATATAGTACATCATTCGTTTTTGATGTAGTGCTCAATGATTCATTAGTTGCATATAACATCCAGTGCTCATTACAACACATGCCCTCCTTAATACCCTTCACTAGACTACTCCAAATTCCCAACCCCCTTCCTTCTGAATCCCTGTTTGATTCCCATGGTCCATAGTCTCTCATGGTTTGTCTCCCTCTCTGATTTCTTCCCATTCAGTTTTCCCTCCCTTCCCCTCTGGTCCTCTGTGTTATTGTTTATGTTCTACATATGAGTGACACCATATGATAAATGGTTTTCTCTGCTTGACTTATTTCACTGAGCATAATCCTCTTCAGTTCCATTTATGTTGATGCAAATGGTGGATATTCATCCTTTCTGATGGCTGAGTAATTCTTTATCTATTCATCTGTTGAAGGACATCTGGGCTTCTTCCACAGCTTGGCTACTGTAGACATTGCTGCTATGAATGTTGGGGTGTATGTGCCATTTCTTTTCACTACATATGTATCATTCAGGTAAATACCTAGTAGTGCAATTACTGGGTTATAGGGTAGCTCTATTTTTAACTTTTTGAGGAACATCCATAATATTTTCAGGGTGGCTGTACTAGCTTTCATTCCCACAAACAGTATAAAAGGGTTGCCTTTCTCCACATCCTCACCAACACTTATTTTCTGTTTTGTTAATCTTTGCCATTCCAACTGCTGTAAGGTGGTATCTCATTGTGGTTTTGATTTGAATTTCCCTGATGGCTAATTATGTTGAATATTTTTTCATGTGTCTGTTAGCCATTTGTATGTCTTCTTTGGAGAAGTATATATTCATGTCATGCCTTTGCCCATTTTTAATGGATTACTTGTATTTTGGGGTGTTGAGTTTTAGAAGTTCTTTATAGATCTTGGATACAAGCCCTTTATCTGTAATTTCATTTGCAAATATCTTCTCCCATTCTATGAGTTACCTCTTTGTTTTGTTGACTGTTTTCTTTGCTGACCAGAAGATTTTTATCTTGATGAAATACCAAAAGTTCATTTTTTGCCTTTGTTCCCTTGCCTTTGGAGATGTGTCTTGAAAGAAATTGCTGTGGCTGATGTCAAAGAGATTATGGCCTATGTTCTCCTCTAGGATTTTGATGAAATCCTGACTCACATTGAGGTCTTTCATCCATTTTCAGTTTATGTTTGTGTGTGGTGTAAGAGAATGGTCCAGTTTCATTCTTCTGTATATAGCTGCCCAATTTTCCCAGCACCATTTATTGAAGATACTGTCTTTTCACCATTGGATAGATTTGCCAAAGATTATTTGACCATAGAGTTGAGGGTCCATTTCTGGGGACTCTATTGTGTTGCATTGGTCTGTGTGTCTGTTTCTATGTCAATAGCACACTGTCTTCATGATCACAGCTTTGTAATATAGCATGAAGTCAGGCAATGTGATGCCCCCAGCTTTCTTTCTTTCTTTTGTTTTTCTTGATCAATATTCCCTTGGCAATTCAAAGTATTTTCTGGTTCCCTATAAATTTTAGTATTGTTGGGGTGCCTGGGTGGCTCAGTCATTAAGTGTCTGCCTTTAGCTCAGATTACGATCCCAGGGTCCTGAGATTGAGCCTTGCATCAGGTTCCCTGCTCATCAAGAAGCCTGCTTTCTCCCTCTCCCTCTCCCCAAGCTTGTGTTCCCTCTCTCGCTATCTCTCTCTCAAAAAAAATAAAATCTTTAAAAATAAAAAAATAGGATTGTTTGTTCCAGTTCCTTGAAAAATGTCAATGGTATTTTAGTAGGGGTGGCATTAAAAGTGTAGATTGCTCTGGGCAGGATAGACATTTTAACAATATTTATTCTTCCAACCTGTGAACATGGAATATTTTCCCATCTTTTTGTGTTTTCTTCAATTTCTTTCATAAATGTTCTGTAGTTTTTAGAGTATAGATCCTGTACCTCTTTGGTTAGGTTTATTCCTAAGTATCTTGTGTTATTGGTTGCTACTGTAAATAGAATTGATTCCTTCACTTTTCTTTCTACACTTACATTGTTAAGGCATAGAAAAGCGACTGATTTCTGTGCATTGGTTTTGTATCCTGCCACATTGTTGAACTGCTGTATGAGTTCTAAAAATTTGGGAGTGGAGTCTTTTGGGTTTTCCACAAAAAGTATCATGTAATCTGTGCAGAGAGTTTGACTTCTTTTTTGCCAATTTGAATACCTTTTATTTCTTTTTGTTGTCTGATTGCTGTTGCTAGGACTTCTAGCACTATGTTGAACAGTAGTGGTGAGACTGGGCATCCCATCATGTTCCTGAGCTTAAGGGAAAAGAACTCAGGCTTTCCCCATTGAGGATGATATTCACTGTGGGTCTTTTATAGGTGGTTTTTATGATATTAAGGAATATTCCCTCTATCTCTACACTCTGAAAAGTTTTAATTCAGGAACAGATGTTGTATTTTATCAAATGATTTTCTACATCAGTTGAAAGGATCATATGGTTCTCTTGTCTTTTCTTTTATTGATGTACTCTATCACATTGATTGATTTGTGAATGTTGAACCAACCTAGCAACCCAGGAATAAATATTACTTGGTTATATGGATAATCCTTTTAATGTACTGTAGGATCCTATTAGCTAGGATCTTGAGTATTTTGGTATCCTTCTTCATCAAGGATATTGGTCTATACTTTTCCTTTTTGATGGGGTCTTTGTCTGGTTTTGGGATCATGATAATGCTGTCCTCATAGAACAAGTTTGGGAGATTTCCTTCTGTTTCTACTTTTTGAAATGACTACAGTAGAATCAGTATTATTTTCCCTTTAAATTTTGGTAGGATTCCCATAGGAACCTGTCTGGCCCTGGACTCTTGTTTCTTGGGAAGTTTTTGATTACTGTTCCAATTTTGTTTCTGGTTATTGTTCTATTCTGATTTTCTGTGTCTTCCTGTTTTAGTCTTGATAGTTTATAAGATCCAGGAAGGCATCCACTTCTTCCAGTTTGTTTAATTTGTTGGCATATAGTTCCTGGTAAAATTTCTAAGTGTTTCTATTTCCTTGGTGTTAGTCAGGATCTCCCCCGCTTCCATTCATGATTTTATTGATTTGGGTTCTTTCTCTTTTCTTTTGGATAAGTCTGGCCAGAGGTTTACTGATCTTATTAATTTTTTCAAAGAACCAGCTTCTAGTTTCATTGATGTGTTCTACCTTATTTCTTGTCTCTAATCCATTGATCTCTGCTCTAATCTTTATTATTTCTCTTCTCCTGCTTGGTTTACATTTTATTTGCTATTCTTTTTCCCAGTCCTTTAGGTGTAAGGTTAGCTTGTGAATTTGGAATTTTTATACTTTTCTGAGAGAGTCTTGGATGGCTATGTATTACCCACTTAGGGCTGCCTTTGAAGTATCCCATAGGTTTTGGATCAATGTGTTTATTCTCATTAGTTTCTGTGAGTTGCTAAATTCTTCTTTAATTTCCTGTTGGTCTCCATTTCTTGTTGACTATGAACCTACACTTATGTAGAAGTGTATACACATCTATACTAAGGTAACACAATTAAAGTATGACTTATTTTAATTCAAATATTAACCTTTAAACAAGGGACAGTATTTGATACAAATGCTTGAATTCAGGATTCAGGGATAGGTTGTTAAATAATGCATTACTTTACATTCTAAGACCAGCCACACCACCAAGTGATAACAATTATATGGCACACCTGGACCTCTTGTGTACTACTGATAGGGATGTAAAAGGGTACAATAACTTTGTAAAACAGTTTCAAACTTTCTTATAAACTTAAACATATAGTTACTATACAACCAATTATTCTAGAGAAATGACAACATGTCCACAGGGGGGAAAATGTGTAAATGAAGGCTTAAAGCAGTGTCATTCATTACAGCCCCAAACTTGGAAACAACTCAAATGTCTACAGGAGGGAAATATATGAATAAATTATGGCATATTTATGCCATGGAATACTACTCAGCAATAAAAAAATGAAAGAACTAGTAATGTGCACAACTTGGAATCTCATAATAATTGAACTAAATAAAATAAATCAGACAAAACGATGCATAGTCTAAGATTCTCTTCATATAAAACTTTAGAAATGCAAACTATAGTGACAGAAAGGTCAGTGACTGTTTGGGAAGCAGACAGAGAAGGAAAGATCAGATGCTAAAAAAGTTTAGGAAATTGTGCTGATGGTTTTGTGGTTATGCACATGTGTCAAAACATCAAATTGTACATTTAAATAAGTATGTTTATTCTATGAGAGTTATACAACAAAAGGTGTTTGTTTGTTTGTTTGTTTGTTTGTTTTTTAAGAAATGTACCCTAGCCTCTTTGGATCACTACATTTGTATCTTTAGGGTAACTACCCAGTAGTGTAATTGCTTAGTCATAGGATAGCTCTATTTTCAATTTTTGAGGAACCTCCATACTGTTTTCTAGAGTGGCTGCACCAGCTTGCATTCCCACCAATAGTGTAGGAGAGTTCTCCTTTCTCTGCATCCTCACCAAAACCTGTCATTTCTTGACTAGTTAATTTTAGGCATTCTGAAAGAGCTTATGTGTCCATCAACAGATGAATGGAAAGATTGACATAACTGATCTGATATATAACCCTGAAGATTTCTAGCCTAAATTTTCAATACCAAGCTTTTGCATGGCACACACATACAAAATGGAATTCTTTCCAGCCATCAAAAAAATAAAATCTTGCCACTTGAAATGACATGGATGGAATTAGAGAGTATTATGCTAAGCAAAATAAGTCAATCAGGGAAATAAAAGTATCATATGATCACACTGGTATGAGGAATTTGAGAAACAAGACAGAGGCTCATAGGGGAAGGGAGGGAAAAATGAAACAAGATACAACCAAAGAGGGAGACAAACCATAGGAGACTCTTAAACTCAGGAAACAAACTGAAGGTTGTTGGAGGGGAGGTGGGTGGGAGGGATAGGGTGGCTGAGTGATGAACATTGAGTAGGTTATGTGTTATGGTGAGTGCTGTGAATCGTGTAAGACTAATGAATCACGCACCTGTACAAATACTGAAACAAATACTACATTAGATGTTACTGAAAAAAATACTACATTATATGTTAATAAAAAATACTTTAAACAAGAAACTTTCTCAGTCTTTTTCAAATAATGATATACAAGCAGCAATCCATAGTTGCATATGATGACCCTCTATCCATCACCTGATTATTACCAATTTCCATTTTTTACCCAGTGTTAGTTCTATATGAGAAACTCCCCCTTCTTTCTTACTCTGACTTCAATTTAATATTCATTGCCCATTTTATTTAATTTTATTACAGTGATTTAAGAAATTTCATTTATCTTCACATAAGGTGCAAGGGAGAAAAAGTTTTTATATAATTGAAGAGAGTTCTTCTCTATTGGTCTTTGAATTACATAAGTAAAACTACTAAAAAAGAAAACACCATTACTTTTGAGGATTCAGAGAAAAGAGAAAACTGAGTTAATTTAACTGACTCCTTTTATGTTGTTATTTAAATTCAGAATACTAACATTCATTTCTAATGATTATGTAAGAAGTATATCATATTATTTTCTTTTTTTTAAAGATTTTATTAATTTGACAGTGAGAAACACAGCTAGAGAGGGAACACAAGCAAGGGGAGTGAGAGAGGGATAAGCGGGCCTCCCGCTGAGCAGGGAGCCCAATGTGGGACTCAATCCCGGGTCTCCGGGATCATTACCTGAGCAGAAGGCAGTCGCTTAGCCAACTGAGCCACCCAGGAGCCCCATATCATATTATTTTCTAACCCAGATTTATTTTACAGAAAGATAAAAAAAACCCTCTCACCAGGCACTTGCATGCTTACATTAAAATGACTAAGTGAGAGTACTCAAGAGAGTAAAATTATACACTAATGACATTTTTAAGTTCAATACTTTGACACTGTCTACACTGAATTAGACATGTGTACAAATGTAGAGTAAAATTTTTGCCTTTTTGAGAATTCTTAGGATTTTGCCTATATTGAATACAAACAAAATGAGTTGAAAACATGATCCAAAGTTTATACACTGCAAGAAGGGAAGGAAAGAGGTTAAACAAAATATTTTCACTGCCACCACCACCACCAAGACCATAGTAACCAATTTCTACCCCCAGCTTTTGGTTGTTAATAAAGGCAAGGTGTCTTATAATTTATAGATTTTTGAAAGTCTGGGACTAGGTATCAAAGTTATGTTTTGTTACTCAGTTCTGGTCACAAAAACGAAGGTGACGCCTGTAGATTCTAAATCATATTACCCTCTGTTGCTTTAATAGAAAATGATAGGAAATTTATTTTTGTTTTGTAGGCTTCCTTGAATGATTGATATTTAGTGTATTTTCCTCACTGTATGCTTTAAATAGAGATATGCACTGCCTCCAATAAAATAGTGACAAGGCAGCTTATCATGTCAGATATATTGTACAGTGGAAAGTTTCATTGTGCTATTTAAATGCACACTTTCTCCCCTGGCAAAACAAGTCAGCCTAAAGGGCAGACACCTAAAGAAATAACACATATAGTAGGTGAAAAATTGTGTATTTCATTTCATGTAAGTTCTATGTGATGGGAAAAATGAGTTTGGGGAATAAGCTCTGGAGATGCAAATGTATCTTCCTACAATCCACCAGATTTGGCTTGTGACTATGTGATTTTTATAAGATCTCTTATTTGGCGATGGTTTAAAATTAACCAGATGGAAAGCAGGGCACTGTGGGATATATCACTTATTACAATGACAGTGTGTAGTCATCAGTGATCCACTCAACACAGTTGGAAGTTAGAACTGTAATTGTAAAATAACACTGTAGTCATTTCTATTTTTCATTAACTTAATTATATTAATTCAATTCATATATATCAAATAATTTACTCAAGAATTGTCACAATGAACAATTTGTTACCTTTCTCTACAGGAAAGGTCAGTTGCAATCATTCAGAAGATTGTGTTTATGTTCCATGGAGAGAAAAATTATAACTACAACTAATTATACTAGCTACCCCACATGTAAAATACTGTTAAAAAAAAAGGAAAACATTAAGGTTTTATTTTATTGAAGTTACACAGTCACCAACAGTTAATTACATGAATCAACTTCTGAAACACCAAATACCTTACCTATCATACTTAAATAGTTCTGATATAACCCTGAATATTTTTAGCCTATATTTTCAATACCAAGCTTTTGCATATGAGATATAGTTCAGGGTATTTTTTTTTTTTTAATTCCCTAATACACAGTTTATTTATTTTTTTTTATTTTTTTTTAAAGATTTTATTTATTTGACAGAGAGAAACACAGCCAGAGGGGGAACACAAGCAGGGGGAGTGAGAGAGGGAGAAGCAGGCTTCCCGCCGAGCAGGGAGCCCGATGTGGGACTCGATCCCGGCTCTCCAGGATCATGACCTGAGCCGAAGGCAGTCGCTTAACCAACTGAGCCACCCAGGCGTCCCTAGTTCAGGGTATTTTTAAAAATTATGAAACTAGTTGTCCAGAGACCTGGGCTTTGAAATTAATGGCAAGATTCTTAACTATAGAGAGCAAACTGATGGTTACCAGATAGGAGGCCAATGGGGGCTGGGTTAAGGAGGTGATAAGGAGTAAGGAGTACACTTTTGGTGATCATGGGATACCCTAGAGGGCGCTGTATACTACACACTATGTTGTACACCTGAAATGAATATTACACTGTATATTAACTAACTAGAATTTAAAACTTAAAAAATAAAATATATATTGTAAGGGGAGAAAAAAGAAATTAACAGTCAAGAGACCTGGCTCCAACACTTCAGTGTATCTGAGATTTAGGCCAAGTCAGTTACCTTACTGAAAACTAATTTTCTTCATCCATTAGTCAGAAATATTAATCTTAAGCTTATTAGAAAATAAAAATTTCTCTTTTTAAACTTAAAGTTTAGCTACATACATACATATACAGTCACCACAATGATGTAGAAGTAATTTATAAAAGCAGTACATAGATTTTTCACTACCATTATCATCATCACCATCATCACCACCACCACCACCATCAATCATCCTGTAAAGTTTGCTTAAATTCCAAGTTTTCTCCTCTAACTATGTTGGAAATAAACAATGAGTTCTGCTCTATTAAACACTCATGCAAGACAAAAGTAATTAACAGGGATCTAAAAAAATTGAGTACAGACATTTTTATATTAAAAGATTTATAATACATACATGAAAAAAGCCCATTACCACAGAAATTGACATTTGGGAAAACCAGATTCAGATAATAAAATGAATGGGGTTCTTATTATCAAACTGATGTAGTTAAGCTTTTTATTTAGTAGAGAAACTTAAATTGCAAATTATGTCTAAATTCCACATTATGTTAGAAAATATTAATAATTCAATTTCTGGCTCCTATTAGGACAATGGTCTTCCTGAACACGTAAGAAATAAATAAAATGTAATGATATAAAAGCAGTTACTATTTGTGTCACATGAAGTATGTTTTACAATACTGTTCATTCAAAAACCCAAAGACAGTTGTAGAAACAGATATGTTTTAAGTCAACCATCGAAAAAAAAAAATTAAGATTTATTTATTTATTTATTTATTTATTTGACAGAGAGAGATATCACAAGTAGGCAGAGAGGCAGGCAGAGAAGGAGGAAACAGGCTCCTTGCTGAGCAGAGAGCCCAATGCAGGCCTCCATCCCATGACCCTGAGATCATGACCTGAACCTAAGGCAGAGGCTTTAACCCACTGAGCCACGTAGGCACCCTGTCTGTTTGTTTTTGTTTTTTTTTCTAAGTTGATCTCTCCTTTTTATATTCACAAAAGAACAGCCTAAGACCTCTCTTAGCATCAGCTAAGACCATTTCTTAGCATCCAAACATAGAATATGAAATACATCATGAAAAAGAAGGGACACAGATTCCAGCAATGTGATCAGGCTAATTGTCACTATTATTATATCTTAAAGTTAACATCACATTGCCAAGACTTGGTATGAGTCTACTTATGGTTCTGCCAATTCTGAGTTGAGTGTTGTAACCACTATTATGGCATTGTACCTTCACTGGCTCAGGGATTGGTATCTTCACCAGGAATTTTCAGGACGGCTAAAATTCATAAAAATATTTTGCCACAATACAGCTAGAATAAAAAAAAGAAAAATAGCTAAAAAATCTGCTACCTTTTAAGAAATAAATACTACATGAATTTCATCTGAAACACTATATTACTTCCTTGTAAGCTGTCAGTTTAAATCTCTCTCAAGTCAAATTTCACATCTGTCTATTTGAAACACTACATAAGCTGAAGAAAGGGGAGCAGTCCTCTTTTGGGAAATTCAAAGGCACACACAGCTAATCCATCCTTTCAGTGTGATCCAGGGATATTAGCACTTCTACAAGTTGCAGAGAAAGATGATAATATTCCTGCTATTTTTCCCATCCCTATAGACCAAAAGATTTTATCAAAAAATACCAGAAAATAAGATTATTGTGTATTAATGTGCTAATGGTAATTAAGGTATGAATTGAACAATAGGAACAGAGACAGAGATATGAGATGTTCAGAATATGAAACAGTTCAATATATGAAGGTAAAATACAGTCAAACTTCATCATTCTGTAATAATTAAGAAAAAGGTGAATGAAATTTGAGAAAACTCCAACTCAATAAAATGAATTTTACTTTACGGTGTTATAATGTTCTTTCATATTGTTTGGTACAGAACAAATACTTAAAAAGGAATGAAATGAAATATATGTTAAGTGAAGATAAATTAAATGGATTATATATATATATATATATATATATATATATATCAGTAGAAGTAGAGATAGATACTATATCTATCTATAGTTACATAAGTATAATATATAAATGGATACCAGGCAACTATTTTCAAGAATAGATCGAATGGGTCCTATTTTAGTGAATAAAGACCTCTCATCAATAATTAATATGTTGATTATTTGTATAGAATCAGATCTTGCTAAAGTACTTTTTGGGCACCTAAGTAAATTTAAATCTCTCCAGTATTTTAACCCTACACCAACACACACACTCCTGTACATTTCTTTCTAATTTATAGCTTTGTTTTGCTAAGTAAGACATTTTTATTCATATTAGAGACTTTGGCATAGCCACAGTCTGGATTATTTCAAATTCTGAATTAGTGGAGTTTGAATGAATCAGGTTCTGTTATATAAAGATGCACATGTCAAACTATATGAATGATTAAATAACTCTTCTTAAATAAATCAAAGGATAATGCCTTAACCATTTCTAATCTTTTTCACTTGCATTTTTTTGTTTGCAACTGCTGGGGGGAAAACAACTCAAAGAAAAAAAATAATGTGCAAAAATATCACAATACCTGAAAAGAGACACCCTGATCATTTTCTTTTGTTACCTTTAGATCTCATTTTTAAGTTATAAATGGAAAGAAATAATACAAACTTAGAGAGGAGGAAAGATGGCAGAGAATAGAGGACCTCATTTCATCTGGTCCCTTGAATTTAACTAGATAACAATTAAATTATTCTAAATACCCAAAAATTCAACATAAGGTGTAAGAAAAGAGTATCTGGAAATTTACATGTAGAGAAGTGACCACTTTCTGCAAGGTAGGAGGTGCAGAGGAGTGAACCTGAGGGGATATATCAGAAGATAAATGGTGGGGGGAGGGAACCTCCATAAGCTGGCTAACAAAAAATTATATAGCCTGAGAGAGCAAAATATGAACCCTTAGAAATCTGCTCCAGTGGGAGACATTCCTGCCTGAAAGGAGCTCAAGTGGTGAAAAGGGGAAATAGTCTAGCTGGGACAATGTGGCCTCAGGATCCCTAATCACAGAAATAATGGGAATGCCTGAGCTGATAGAGTTCCCAAGCACTGAATACTGGTTACATTCAGGGAGACTGGAAGGGGTTTTCAGCTCAGTTTGCTCTAAACCAGGAGTCACAGCTCTACTGAGTGACTGATCTCTGCATGGGAATGAGGCAAAGAACAGGAACTTGAGGTCCCTTCTTTCTCCTGGAAGGGGTGGAGCAGGTGTAGGCACAAACTGGCAAACACTTTTGGGACAGAAACCCTGTAAAGGACAGTAGCAGTTGACCCTCTGCCTCCCCCTGGGAGGAATAGAGTGGGTGCACACACGATTCAGTGACCTCTCTCCATGCCTGGACACTACAAGGTACAGTAACACAGGACCCTCTGCCTTCCCTCAGGAGGATCAGTGTGAATGCATACTGTAGGAGTCTGCAGTTTGGCACACACAAAAATAAAGACCATTTATCCCCGAGGGTTTATTGAAGAGAGGGGTCCATGACCTATCAGGTTTGGAGATGGAGACTGGGACACAGTAATTTTTATTTTAAACCTTTAAAGAGGCACAGAAATCCTTAAGGGAAGAAAAGCCACATAGAAGACCAGCTGACCCTGAAGCCTGGCCCCTTGGCAAGAGGCAGTACAACTCCACCCAAGCAATGACACCTGAGAAGCAGCACAGCAGGCCCTTCCACTAGAAGATTACAAGGAATATCAGGTTAATACCAAGGTTATGGAGCACACGGGACTGTAAAAATCCAGCTCTAGGGTAAAATAGTTATAGAATTTGAGTTGTTTTTTTTTTCTCATGGTTCAATTATCTTTCAGTTTAAAACTTTACATTTCCTTTTTTTTCTCTTTTCAACTATTTTCTTATTTTAACAATTCTTTGGTTTTAAGTCTTTTTTAAACTTTCATTCTTTACATTTACTATATATATACTATATATATAGTATATATATGTTCTTTTGTGGCTTCCTTTCATTCTATGCAATTTTATTCTTGTATATATATAAGTTTTGTTTTATTTACAATTTGGGGATTTAGTATCTTCCAACACACAGACCAAAATACACTTAGGAACAATTAAATCACCTTGTTTTGTCCACCCTATGAAATTATATACTCTCTTCTCACCCCCCCTTTTTTCCCCTTCTTTTTCGGTTTCTGATCTCTTTGGATTTGTCTAGTGTATATTTTCCTTGGGTCGTGGTTGATATTTTTGACTCTGCTTAATCATTCATCCACTATTCTCTGGGTGAAATGACTAGAAGGAGGAATTCACAACAGAAGAAAGAATCAGAGGTAATATTCTCTGCCACAGATCTAACTGATATAGAAAAAAGTAAAAGGTCAGAGCTGTAATTCAGGATAACAATTATAAAGTTACTAGCTGGCCTTGAAAAAAGGCATAAAAGACAGTAGAGAATCTCAGTGCAGAAATGAGATCTCATCAGGCTAAACATAAAAATGTTGTAATGAAGATGCAGCCTAAATTGGATGATCAGACAGCTTGGGTAGATGAGGCAGAAGCTAGAGTCAGTGACATAGAAGACAAGTTGAGGGAAAGGAAAAAAGCTGAGGTAAAGAGAGAAAACAACTAATAGGCTATGAACAAACTTTGAGAAATTAATGATGCCATGAAAATACCAACATTAGAATTATGGGGATTGCCTGAGGATAAAGAGAGAGAGAAGGGGTCATGAGGTGTATTTGAACAAATCATAGCTGAGAACTTCCCTAATTTGGAGAAAGAAACAGTCATTCGTGTTGAAGGGGTAGGGAAGACCCCTCCCAAGATCAATAAAAATAGATCAACATAGCAACATATAATGGTGAAGCTTGCAAATTTCAGAGATAAAGAAAAAATCCTGAAATCAAGACAAGAGTTTCCTAAACTACAGAAGTAGAAACATACTTATGTCAGATCTAAACACAGACACTCAGCAGGCCAGAAAGGGTTGACATGATATATTCAGGGTACAAAATGAGAAAAACATACAGTCAAGAATACTATATCCAGAAAGGCTGTCATTCAGAATGGAAGGAGAGATAAAGAGCTTCCAAGACAAACAGAAATTAAAACATTAAGTGACCACCAAGCCAGCCTTGCAAGAAATATTTAGGGAGATCCTATAAGCAAAGAGAGAACCCAAGAGTTACATAAATCAGAAAAAAGAAAAATAGAGACAATCAACAGAAACAGAAACTTTATCATTAATACAATGGTACTAAATTTATATTTTTCAATAGTTACTCTGAAAGAAAATGGGCTAAATGACCCAATCAAAAGACACAAGGTTTCATGTTGGATAAAAAAGCAAGACCTATCCTTATGCTGTTTACAAGAGACTCACTTTGGAACTAAACACACCTCCAGACTGAAAGTGAGGGGATGGAGAATAATTTGCTGTGCTAATGGACCTCAAAAGAAAGCTGGAGTAGCAATCCTCATATCAGACAGATTAGGTTTTAAATGAAAGACTGTAGTAAGTGATGCAGAGGGATACTATATCATACTTAAAGGATCTATCCCACAAGAAAAAAAACCTAACAATTATAAATATTTATGCCATTAACTTGGGAGCAACCAATTATATAAACCTATTTATAACTGAAGTAAAGAAACACATAGATAATAATACAATAATAGTAGGGGACTTCAACATTCCATTCACAGCAATGGGAATATCATATAAGCAGATCAGCATGAAAACAAAGGCTTTGAATAGCATCTTGGACCAGATGAACTTCACCAATATATACAGAGCATTCCTCCTAAAACAACAAAATACACATTCTTTTCAAGTGCACATGGAGCATTCTCCAGAATAGACCACATACTGGGTCATAAATCACATCCCAACTGATACCAAAAGATTTGGATTATTCCCTGTCTATTTTCAGACCACAGTTCTTTGAACTTGAACAATCACAAGAGGAAATTTGAAAAGAACTCAAATACTTGGAGATTAAAGAGCATCCTACTAAAGAATAAATGGGTCCACCAGAAAGTTAAAAAAAATCATGAAAACTAATAAGAATGAAAAAACAGCTGTTCGAAACCTTTAAGATATGGCAAAGGCAGTCCAAAGAGGAAAGTGCATTTGTAATACAAGCTTCTCTCAAAAAAATAAGAGAAATATCAAATACACAAGATAAGCTTAAACCTAAAGGAGCTGAACAAAGAATGGAATATAAAGCCTAAGCCAAACAGGAGAAGAGAAATAATGGAAATTAGAGCAGCGAAATAGAAACCAGAAGAACAGTAGAACCAATCAACAAAACTAGAAGCTGGTTCTTTGAAAGAATTAATAAGATCAATAAACCTCTAACCAGAATTATCACAAAGGAAGGAGAAAGGACTCAAATTAATGAAATCATGAATGAAAGAGGAGAGATAATGACGAACACCAAGGAAATACAATTTTAAGAACATGTTGTAACTATATGCCAACATATTAAGCAATTTAGAAGAAATGGATACATTCCTCGAAACTTATAAACTACCAAAACTGAAAGAGAAAGAAGTAGAAGTGAAGGGCGGCTGTAGGGCCCCCACGCTCCCGGATGTAACTCCAACGTACAATGGTAGGGACCCAACACAAACTGCCACCCTTAGCCACCTGTCAAAAGCTTTCTTCCTAAAAAATGTACAAACGCAGCTTGCGATGATTGATGAAATGTATGATCGATGTGTGGGCTTTGCTGTAACGGACAATGTAGTTCTATACAAGGCTACCCCCGAAAGAACTCGGGGCTCTCAGCCGCTGACTGGTTTGGGGTCAGGCTGTGAGCCCAAGCATGCTCGAATAAACCCTTTGCTTTTGCATGGAACTGGTCTCTCAGAGTCTTCCTTGACAGGTGTGGCGTTCCAAGGCTCCCAGCTGACTGCCCTCTTGGGTGGTCGACTCTTACAGAAGATCTGAGCAGACACATAACCAGAAAGGAAATTTAAACAGTAATCAAAAACCTCCCAACAAGTGAGAGTCTAAAGCCAGATTGTTTCCCAGGGGTATTCTCCTAAGCACTTAGGGAAGAAATATCTATTTCTAAAATAATACCTATTTTATTGAAGCTGTTTCAAAAAATAAAAATGGAAGGAAAACTTCCATATTTATTCTATGAGGCCAGCATTACCTTGTCCTAAAACTAGAAAAAGATTTCATCAAAAAGGAGAATTGCAGAACAATATCCCTGATGAACATGGATGCTAAAACACTCACCAAGATACTAGCCAATAGGACCCAACAGTACTTTAAAAAGATTATTCACCATGATCAAGTGGGATTTATTCTTAAGCTAAAAGAGTAGTTCACCATTTGTGAATCAATCAATGTGATATATCACATTAATAAAAGAAAGGACAAGAATCATATGATCCCCTTAATTGATACAGGAAAAGTATTTGACAAAATACAACATCTGTCTTTGATTAAAAGTGTAGGGATAGAGGGATCGTATCTCAATATCATAAAAGCAATATATGAAAATCCCATAGCAAATAGCATTCTCAATGGGGAAAAACTGACAGCTTCTCTCACTTAAGGCCAGGAACAGGACAGGGATGCTCACTCTCATCACTTTTGCTCAATGTCATACTAGAAGTCTTAGCCTCAGCAACACACAACAAAAAGAAATCAAAGGAATTCAAATTGACAAAGAATAAGTCAAAATCTCACTCTTCACAGATGATATGATACTTTGTCTGGAAAACCCAAATTATTGCACCCCAAAATTGTTAGAATTCATACAACAATTCAGCAACATGGCAGTATAAAAAAATCAATGCACAGAAATTAGTTTCACTTCTATACATAATAATGAGACTGAAGAAAGAGAAATTAAGGTATTGAGCCCATTTACAATTTTCCCCAAAACCACTGGATAACTAGGAATAAACCTAACCAAAGTAGCAAATGATCTGTACTCTAAAAATTACAGTACACTTATGAAAGAAATTGGGGAAGACAGAAAGAGATAGAAAGCATTCCATAATCATGAATTGGAAGAATAAATACTGTTAAAATGTCTATGCTACCTAGCCCTAACAATCTTCACATTCAATGCAATCCCTATCAAAATACCATCAACATTTTTTACAGAGCTGGAACAAATAATCCTAAAATCTGTATGGAACCAGAAAAGACCCTCGATAGCCTGAGGAATGTTGAAAACGAAAGCCAATGCTGGAGGTATCACAATGCCTGTCTTCAAGCTCTATTTCAAAGCTGTGATCATCAAGACAGCATAGTACTTGCACAAAAACAGGCAATCAGATCAATGGAACAAAGTAAAGAATCCAGAAATGGACCCTCTAGTCTATGTTCAGCAAAACTGGAAAGAATATCCAATGGAAAAATAAGTCTCTTCAATAAATTGTGCTGGGAATATTGAACAGGCACATGCAGAAGAATGAAACTGGATCATTCTCTTAGACCACATACAAAGACAAATTCAAAATGGCTGAAAGACCTAAATATGAGACAGGAATCCATCAAAATCTTAGAGGAGAACACAGGAAGTACCCTCTTCACCTCAGCCACAGCAACTTCTTGCTAGACACATCTCCAAAGGCAAAGGAAACAAAAGCAAAAATGAACTATTAGGACGTGATTAAGACAAAATCTTCTGCACAATGAAAGGAACAGTCCACAAAACTAAAAGACAACCTACTGAATGGAAGAATATATTTACAAATGACATATCCTATGAAGGGCTAGTATCCAAGATCAATAAAGAGCTTATCACATTCAACACCCAAAATCCAGTCCAGTCAAGAAATGGGCAGAAGGTATGAACAGACATTTCTCCAAAGAAGGCATATGAATGACTAACAGACACATAAAAAATGCTTATCACTTGTCATCAGGGATATACAAATCAAAATCACAATGAGATACCAACTCAAACCAGTCAGAATGGCTAAAATTAGCAAGACAGAAAACAATAAGTGTTGGTAAGGATTCAGAGAAAGGGGAGCCCTCTTACACTCTTGAGAATTGAAGCTGGTACAGCCACTCTGGAAAACAGTATGGAGTTTCCTCAAGAAGTTAAAAATAGAGCTCCCTACAACCCAGCAACTACATCACTATGTATTCACCTCAAAGATGCATATGTAGTGAAGAAAAGGGTCACCTGAACCCCAATGTTCATAACAGCAATGTCCAAACAGCCAAACTGTGCAAGGAGCTGAGATGTCCTTCATCTGATGAATGTGTATGGAAGATGTGGTATATATATACAGAGAAATATTACTCAACCATCAGAAAGGATGAATACTCATTTCCATCAACATGGATGGAACTGGAAGTTATCATGCTAAGCTAAATAGGTTAGAGAAATACAATTATCATATGGTTTCACTCACATGTGCACTGTACATAACAGTACAGAGGATCATAAGGCAAGGGAGGGAAAACTGGGAAGACATCAGAGAAGTAAACAAACCATGAGAGATTCTTAAACCTGAGAAACAAACTGAGGGTTGCTGAAGGGGAGGTGGGTGGAGGATGGGGTAGCTGGGTGATGGGCATTAAGGAGGGAAGATTGGGTGATGAGCATGGGTGTTATATGCAACTGAGAAATTGTTGAATACTACATATGAAACTAATGATGTGTTATGTATTGGCAAATTGAATTTAAATTAAAGAAAGGTAGAACAAGTTCCATTACTTAGGCAAATTTAGCAGGGTTAAAAGGGTTTCTCCTCATATATGACTCAGGAACAGGAGGCACCAGCAAACACTTTTCAATAATTAGTCAGTTGTGTGTAAAACTATGTACAACTGTATAACATTATCTCTTTCTGTACCAAAAAAAAATTGAGACATAAGCACCTGAAACCAGAAAGTACTGTAAAACATTTCAATAATCATTTGGTAGAATAATGGATAAATCTCAAACGGTACAGATTATATTAAAATATCAACTGGTTGTTATAAGCAATGGATGTTGTATGTAAGTGATGAACCACTAAATTCTACACCTGAAACTAATATTACACTGTATGTAACTACTGGGAATTTAAATAAAAACTTGAGGGGTGCCTGGGAGGCTCAGTCGGTTAAGCATTTGGCTCTTGGTTCGTTCTCAGGTTGTGATCTCAAGGTCATGGGATCAAGCCCTGAGTTGGGCTCCATGCTCAGTGCCAAGTCTGCTTGAGAGATTCCCTCTCTCTCTCTCCCTCCCCATCTTCCCTTCCTGATACTTAGGCTCGCTCTCTCTCTCAAATAAATAAATAAATACAATCTTGGAATAAAAAAAAACAAGTGGAATTTGAATAAAAACTTAAAAAAATATCAACTTAATTCTTCAGAATTATTTTTAAATAAAATTAATGAAAGTTAAGATTAAAATATTTGGTAAGTATATGTCAAATATGAAACCTTCTGATAACTAAATTGAAAATTGATTCTCAATTTTCTTTGTGAATAGAGGAATGAAGTGGTATGTTTAATCCAAAAATAATGGTATTTTCAGATTTCTATCTGGTTTTACAAAACTTTTTCTTCTTACATTTGACTATAAATGAGCAGGATATTCTTGGGCATGTAAAATAAATTCATGTAAATTAAGGAGAGGAATTACTATATTGCTGGGCATGTTCCTCCTCCTCTTATTTAGTGTTTTTTTTCTACTGTCTTTTAGACATAGTGCTTATGCATTTTCCCACTCAATCCCTTATATATCTCTATCATCTCATTCTAAGAACAAGCAAAGGGTTAAGAATTGATGCTGAGTGAAATAAGCCAAGAAGAGAAAGTCAAGTATCAGATGGTTCACTTACTTGCGGTGCATGAGGGGTAACCTGGAGGACAGTGGGAGAAGGAAAGTAAATGGGAACTAGGGTAATCTAGGGAGGGAAACGAAACAACAGAGACTTTGGACACAGAAACAAACTGAGGGACTTGGAGGGAGGGGGGTGGAGGGATGGGAGAGCCTGGTGGTGGGTACTGGGGACACCTAAAGCGTGGAGC
>PITA01007862.1:0-56761 GCA_004023965.1 Spilogale gracilis | reverse complement strand
TAAAAAAATCTAAACCAAAAAATAAAATCTTAGAGCAGTAAAAACAAAACAAAACAAAAAAAAGAATTGAGGATTTTTCTTCGACATCTTTCATTGGGATAAATTCAAGTTGTAAGAGGGAAGGTAAACGCCCTAATCCAAGGGAGGAAGCTCCAAGGAAGGTGAAATATGTAAGCCAAGTAAATTAGGAGGAGCTGAAAACTTACATATACTATAAGACATCATAATGATGAGGAAAGAGTATGAGTGCTGGCCTTCAAATTCCTGTGTGTTTGAAACCCAGTTCTGCCATTCAATTGCTTTATGACCTTATGTAATTAATTTAAACTCACTGAGCCATAAATTGCTCACTTGAAAAATGAAGACAATATCCATAAGTCTGCAATGAAGATCAAATGAAATGCATATAAAATAAGATAAAAACAGAGAGGGAGGCAAACCATAAGAGACTCTTAACAACAGAGAACAAACTGAGGGTTGCTGGAGGGCAGGTTGGGGGAGGGGTAACTGGGTGATGGGCATTAAGGAGGGTACTTATTGTAATGAGCACTGGATGTTGTATGCCAGTGAGGCATCACTAAATTCTACCCCTGAAACTAACACTACACTCTATGTTAACTAACTAGAATTTAAATAGAATCTTGATAGAAACTTAGAAAACAACACTTAGCACCCATGCCTGTTATATAATACAAACTTAACATATATTACATATTTTTCTCAATATAAGATACTAAAGTTTACTCAAGAGTATGTTAACTTCAAGGCAGTTTTTTAGTCCTTCATTTCTTTCATCTACACAGTCCCTCAAAATCAGGACACAGATCTGATTATTCACCTAGTACTCTTTCTAGGCTCTGTCAATGTATTTTATAAGTTAAGAAATAGATTATAATCTATTGAGCACCAAGATGTATTTCAAGCATTATTATCCTCTCAGTATTCTTTTACATGCACAGGACTACTTTATTCTTGTATCAGAATTTGTTTATAAATTCTTAGTCTAAGAAATTTTCTAACACCGAAAGCCCTAACAGTAGTTCTTTTTACCTACAGCAGGTTTATATTTTTTTATTTTTTAAAGATTTTTTATTTATTTGATTGAGATAGAGAATAAGAGAGCATGAGCAGGTAAAGGGCCAGAGGGAGAGGGCAGAGGGAGAAGGAGAAGCAAGCTCCCTAATCCAGGGCTCAATTCCAGGACCCTGAGATCATGACTTAAGCTGAAGGCAGATGCTTAATGGATTGAGCCACCCAGGCACCCCATTTTTTTCAGGCACCCCATTTTTAAAAAAATTAAACAAAATACTATGTGAACTAGGATATATGAGATTTTGAATCAGAAATTGGGAATCTAGAAATACTTCCCCAATTCTATGTCAGCAGATAAAGGAAGTCCTTGAAAGATACTTTGGAAACCACTGTTCTACAGGGAAAATCCTAACCTTCTAAACCTGACGAATAAAAAGGTAGCTTCACAAAGTTGGCTTTTCTCCACCCTTTCTACTTTAAACATATTGCCTATAAGTCTCCTACCTCAAATATCTGCTCTAGTCTCTTCAAATTAATTGGTATTCCCCCTAACACACTATGCTCTTTTTCATGTGTGTTTATCTCTCTGTAGTCTTCTCTCTGCCTAGAATGTTTTTCACTGATTCTCCGCCTGTCCAACATTCAATCAACAAAACATAGATCCAGAGTTTCCATCTCTCTGTGTCTTACCCAACTTACTAAATTGACTTAGTTCTCCCATTTTTGTGATCTTACAGCAACTGGTATGTACTTTTATTATAGTCTGTATCACACTATAGTGCAATTATTAGTTTACATGTCCTTCTCTCTAGTTATACTGTTGATAAAAACTGCTACTAATATAATTTTTCATTACCTTACACATAAAACCCAATAAAGCAGGTGTTTTATAAAATTTTGTGTGAATAAAGGTATAAAGATCCTATTGTCATTACATTCCTTTACATTTTATACCATGTAATAACTGTAAGAATTTTTAAAGTTTCAGTTAGAGAAATATTAAGCTTATTTTTAACCATTTCATGCACTTTTAAATTCTTTTATAGATAATAAAAAAGTTCAGTGCTAAAGCCTGAAACTGGTATTTTTATGGAGCACTGTTTATCATGGTGTTGATAAACACTGAATTATTATTTAAGACAATGACCATGTGGATGTTCTTCTTTTCTAGACATAAGGCTTCTCTACCAAGGGTACCTCTTCTTTTTACTTTTAAAACTAGATTAAAACAGGACAAGATACACAGATGTTTAAAACCCTTAAAAACAAAGAAAACACATAAATACTGAGACCTATAAGTAAGTAGATGCATTGCATTCTACAGAAGGCTTTGAGACAAGATTGGTTTGTCTAGTGTCCCTCATCCCTGCCCCAAGCATATAAAAATACACATACAAAAAGGCCTTGAAAGGGATTTCCTGCAAAGAAGTGATAATTAATCTTTTAAAGAGTCATGCTCATTTGATTTGAATCCCTAACATAACAAAACTGTTTCCATGATACTTAAAAAGCACTGAAGGCCAAGGCAGTTAGATCAATATTAGTTTATTTCTAATGCTGGGCAGCATGAACAGACGAGGTTGATCATCAGATGGATTTTATTACCTGTTGGAGTGATAAGTCCTGGGGATAAAAGGCCAGGGATTAAATGGGGCAGAAGACAAGCATTGTCCTGAAACACTCCCAAAGACCGCTTAGGAGGCCTGCCAGGCCTGGAACTGTTGAAAAAACAGACAAAAACAAAGATTAGGTTAAAAATGTACTCTTTTTAGAAATATCATTACTTGCTATATTTACCTCCTCAAACTTGTTTAATTGCGAAGAGTAATATAATTTTATTTTAAAGACTATTTTCATTGGTTTCTAAAAGATGAGCACTTTCATTTCTAATAAAGTTCCCAACATAGTTATAGCAAACACTAAAACCATAAAAGACCAATTTTTAGTTTAGATTACATATTCAAGGCAGCACTTTGCAATGCAGCTTACTTGTTTGAGAAACCTAGTTACCCCCTGTACTTAGAGCTACATTTGATCCCAAGAATTATTACATGCTACTGAAACTCGAGATAGTGATTCACGTAATTCAGATTGTAGAGAATGTGAAGTGATTAAGTCTATGCACAAAAAGGTAAAGGGGTAGACAGCTAAGAGATGGAGTATAAGATGTGATTATTTTTATCATTTCCACAGCTGCCAGAAGACCACCAGGAACGAAGGATCCCTCACTCTCAGTTGATTTTTTAAGTCTACCTATTTTTTTAAACCAGGCTATATAACCAGCAGTGCCCTCTCATGGAATGGCTGTAATAACAAAACCTGCGACTTCTGCTATGTAAGCTGTCTTTTCTCACAGACTTATTAGTGTTTTTAACTGATTAGTTGAGGCTAAACTTATAGCATTAACTTGATCTATTCCATTTGCACATTCGTCACCCTAGTATGAGCAGCTCAGGAATTGCAGTTGTAAATATCAATCCATAAAATAATAAAATAGAAAGTCAGTGTCTGGCTTCCATGCTCTAATACAGTCAGTGTACTGAATATATCATTTGGACATTGTCATCACAATGAAGAGACTTATAAGTCATTGAACATTAAGATCAAGTTATTCTCAAGTCATCCAATATATCTTATTTATTAATTTCTAAAGTTACCAAAGATATTCCCATTGCTTTTTGTAAGAATATAGTTTAAAAGCTGAATAGGGCTTTTGACAAAACAATAAAACACTGTTTTAAATAGTCCAAGCCACAAAAAATGTATCAGTTTCAGATGGAGAGAATTTCTAAAAATTATTTTGGTTGACAAAAAAAGTTTAACTTTACCCTTACTCTGTCAATTTTGCAGTAGCAAAGTACTCCATCAGTGCTTTAAGACAAACTCAGCTTTTTACATGAAGACTACTTCTAGTAACCTTACACAGAGGTACCATTGCCCAATTTATTCTTCTCACACTGTGCTGATGAAAGAGTCTGTTTTTATCATTAAATGTTTCAATTTTATAAACTGACTCTCCCCTCCTTCTTTCTACTTGATTCTGAGCCATAACTTATTTTATTTAATTCAGTATTGTTACCTGTTTGCCCTTACCTTGTTTTATGGCTTCCTCATGTAAGGAAGTGATAAAAAAGAGAACTATTTACTTCAAATGCCCTAAAGGATCCCAATATCATTGACCAATGTTTGTCAATGTATATCCAGTCATTAGAAGTTGAATAATCCTCACCAAATCTGTACTTACTAAGTGCTTCTGTGTCTTTTCCTATGTCAGAACACAAGCCTACTAACTTTATTCAAGTCTACCTTATTACTTTGCACTTTTCCAATGTAAACCTTTCAGTGTTGTCTTCATGCTCACCATCATTCAGAATGCCTCCAGAATTAGGAAGCTTGATACTCCTTCTATTTCAATATAATGAGCCAGTTGTTGACAGTGCGCTTTGAAATCTTTAAGTTTTAACTAGATTTTTTTTTCCAAATTTCTTGGTCAAGCTCTCAACTTGAAGTAGTTCTTTTCCAATGAGCTGACTCAGGTTTGAGAGGCATTAAAGGTTTCTCAGGTGGTTCTACCTTAAATTCCAATATTTGAAAAAAAATTGGTAAAATTTACCACCATCAGATCTATCTTGGAAAATTCATGGCTTATGTTATAAATGGCTTGGTGGTATTTACTGCATATGTTATAAACCAAGAGGGCTATATTCTTCATCCTAACTCATCTTTTTCAGTTTGTTGGTTGGTATGATTAATTGTGTCTCCCCAACAAAAATGTATGCTCTATGAAGGTTATATGTATCTCTGATTTTGTCACTGCATCCTGAGCAATTCTAACAGTGTATACACACAGTAGGGCCCAGTAAATGGTTAATTAACCTCAGTTAATAGGAAATATTTCACTGTTGCTACCGTTTCCAAATACGCCTTAAATTGCTCTATTTTCCTTGACTGCATTAATAGCAAACTGGTTGCATCATTCAATCATCAGGTAAGGTGCTGCATCAGTGCAGTAGGTAGTGAATCAGTCTCATAATCATCAGGTAATCATTTTTACATCTTAGACTCCACAATAATTATAGGAGCTTCAAAATATGATCCACTTGAATCTGATTATGTACAAGATTAAAGAAGGTTAGATGTCATTATGTACAAAGTTAAAGAAGGGTAGATGCCACTTAATGCCACTTCAAGAATCATTCAAGGACTAAATGTCCCTGGAATTATGCATATGCAGTGACAATATCACTTGTTCAATCAACCAGTAAACACTTCATCATCCAGTAAACAAATTTGCTCTAGGTGGCCAACCAGTGTGTGTCTGGCACGGTATTATATATAAGGATTATAGAGGTTAAAATAGAAGCTTGATAAAGGCAGCAGTTTTTGGTCTCTTTGTTTACTGATATAAGGTAAATACCTAAAACAGCTTCTATCTTTGAGGAGCTTATGGTCTAGAGATAGAGATGTGTTTCTGACCTGTTGTTTAAAATTTTGATTAAATCTTTAGTGGGCATGATTTTATGATATCCAAACTTGTTTAAATTTATCAGTGAGCAAAAATCACATTCAGATGCATTTTTTTCTATTCTTGAAAAGAATACTTGGACCCCTAGAATGAATTAATTAGAATCAAATTTCTAAAACTGCTTTATAATCAATAAATTTCCATACTAATAGAAGACAGCTTTATTTTTACCTTTAGACCTAATGATCCTCTCTAGTAAGGAACTCCTAGCACTAAAGTTCCTGTATTTTTTTTACTTACATTAAATTAGCTAACATACAGTGCATCATTAGTTTCAGATTTAGTGCTCAGTAATTCATCAGTTGCATATAACACCCAGTGATCATCACTTCTCATGACCTCCTTAATGCCTGCATTTCTTTTTTTTTTTTTTTTTTTTTTTTAAAGATTTTATTTATTTGACAGAGAGAAACACAGCCAGAGAGGGAACACAAGCAGAGGGAGTGAGAGAGGGAGAAGCAGGCCTCCCGCCGAGCAGGAAGCCCGATGCGGGACTCGATCCCGGGTCTCCAAGATCATGACCTGAGCCGAAGGCAGTCGCTCAACCAACTGAGCCACCCAGGCGCCCCTGCATTTCTTTTCAAAGAACAAAAGCCTAACAACATGATACAAGACTATGGAGAACACTGTAGAAAGTTGGAAAGGATCATTCTTAACAGATGATCCTTTTATACTTCTTGTCTTTAAGAGCTTTATTAGCATCAGGCAGATATTTACATATTAATCAAGACAAATAAACATGTGGTAACTTAACTAGAAAACTGTTACTTTGATGACAACTTAATCAGTATAGGTTGAAAGGTCCTTCATTGCAGCATCCTATCTCTGCTGAAATATTGATTATGTTACTGATTTCAGTAATGCTTTATTGTATAGGGACCAAATAACCATGTAATTACTCTTTAATTGAGTGATAATTGCTTGTTGGCAATTATTTGTTTTCTGTTTAATTACAAAGTTATTCACACTCTGTAAAATAAAACAGTTTAAAAAAATTCCCTACCCAAATGACTCAGTGGATGTATCACCCGTGAACACCATAAACAAAAGTTGTTAAGGTACAAGGCAAACAACCCAATAAATAGCAAAACTTTTACTAAATAACTCAGCTAAGTCTTTAAGAGCTTCAGATTATAGAATCAACATAAGGTGGTTACACCTTATTAATGGGTAGTTTCAAGGAAAATCATATTAAAAAATCAATATTTTCTCTGGGTCCAGGTCATTCTTCAACATAATTTATCATGATATGTATCTCCCCCTTTATTCTGTAAACTTCTTTAGAAGAAATAAGTCAGCTTCCTGAGATAAAAGATAAACCAACTTGAAATATATATCTACAGTATTTCATATTTCTGCAGGTGAAGTGGGTTACCATCAGAGTATTACCTCACAGTTTATAAACTTTATAGAGCTGGTGGTTCCCTAAGAGGTAAATTCAATAGGTCTTCTGGTATCAATAAGATATGACACATTCCATGATTTATCTACTCCATGCTGTAATAGATAAAGTAGCTAATACTTTGTTAAGATTATGAAATTTTCACTGTTGGAGTAATTTTTACCTCATGTTAGCAGCCATTTGTATATGAATCAAGAAATAAGGAACTGAGTAAGGTGTTTTGTTTTTCAAAGAATAAAAGTCTTATTAATAAATTGGTGATGAAATGAGCCTTCAGGATATTTAATACCAAATATATGGTCAGTATATGATTTAGTGAGGAATCACAAGTCATGTCATCCTCTTCAATGAAAGTCGGGCATACTACTTTTAAAGAAATACTTGTAACATTCTGGGACAGACTGAGCAAATTGCTGAAATTAGAGTGGTGGTTAGGGTGGCATTAGCAGCCCCTTGTAAGACCACTGCAACTGGATTCCTGAAGTGGGACCTGTTAGCAATGACCTGGGATTCACTTTCAGAGCTATAACTGATATTTAATATCCCTTGAGATAACCTCTGAATGCATCATGTTTTCACTCACTTTAGAATCCAAGAATGACATTAGCTTTGTAGGTGTTTACCTGACTGTAAGACTACTGCTCTGACTTTCAGGATGCTTCTTATATTAAATAAGAATCTCTGCCAGAACAGTAAAATTGCATCATGTATTAATAATGATCTCTTAGGCCTGATATTTATTACAACATTTCAAGGATGCCAGTGGTAGTTAAACTTTACCTGACCTTTTAGTGTTTATGAAGAGAAACAAACTCTGACCTCACAGCAACCTCAATCCATCTTTGTCGGGAAGGTGCTTGATCCGCCCCTCCCGCCATGCCCAGCCACCGGAAAACTTTGGAGGTACCTGTGAATGTGAATCCGGAAAGCCACATACCCTGTGGGTCAGGGCAATTTGTCCTTTGTGTGCTTATTCAAGACATATAGTTCCATTTAATCTTCCTCCCAGTAATCATATCTCTGTATCTCTTATCTGTATTTCTTGATCAATCCCTGTGCCTCAATGGTCTCAACTTCTGTGAGTTAAAGTAATCACTTTGTACCCTGCAGTAACAATACTAATCCTGTCTCTAGGGCAGGTGCAAAATCAGTTAAAGATTTAACTGCACCACCCAACTTCCTCACTTTTGAATAATAAAAGACTGGGACTCTTGACAGTCAAGAGAGACAAAGCCCTGAGACAGAGAGAGACAGAGAGCCTGCAAAGAGAGACTGAGAGAGACTGAGAGACAAAGGCAGAGAGCCTGCGAGGACGCAACAAGAGTGCTTTAGAGGAGAGAGCAAGAGAGCTGGCAAACAGCAAGAGAGAGCCTGCAAGAGAGACAGAAGCAAAGAAGCAAAGAAAGCAGCAAAAAGAAAAGCAGACAGAGAGTAGAGAGACAGAAGGAGAGAGAAGTAGAGCAAGAAGGCCAAAGCCAGAGCTAGAGAGCTAGAGCTAGAGAGCCAATGCTAAAAAGCCAGAGCGTGCGCCTGAGCCTGCTTCATAGATCTCTCCTGACTGACCTCGGGTCTGTCAGCTTGCATTAGATTTCCATGTCCGTGTCATTATTTCGCCCACCAGACATCCCGCAGTTCGGGACCCACATCTCTGCAGAGGCTGGCTCCTCCGGCGACATCACATCTTCTCTCAGTGTTGGCAAACTGATAATTTGTCTAATTATTGCACTGGATTGTATTCCCAAACAGATCAAAAGCAGCAACAACCAATTCAGCAACTGGGAGAAAGTCATCAATTAAAAAGTGGGCAATTAACATTAATCATATATAAAATTGTTCAAGCTGATAATTAGAACCTGGTCACTATGGCCACTCTCATAAAAATGGTGCTTATGTTAAGCTGGGTATCAATCGGCCCTCGGTTCATGGAAAGTGTGGCCCATCATTTCTCTAGGAGTCATCAATACAGAGAACAACAACAACAACAACAAAAATGCACCCGAAGCAAGACCATGTATATTCCATTACTGTTTACTCTTTTTTTCAGTTTTTGGTTTTGTTTTGTTTTGTTTTGTTTGTTTGTTTACTGTAGTTCCTACATAATAGTTTCAGATACACCTTTTTCAGTTCTTACAGGCAATGCAAAACTCAATTTTGGATATATTAAAATCATCAACACCAGCCTTCCATCAGAGTTAGGGAGGTTAAGGAATTATCAACATAAAAGTGATCAAGGGATGAAGAAAAACCTCCACTAATTAATGGGTCAGGCATTACAATATCAGGGATCATGGAGAGCAATCTGTTTATGCATTAATCTTATAGTTGTGATTAATTGAATTATATCTATTATCTTAAATTATAATCTTTAATTTCCTTGCTAATACTGAGTTTCTGTTTTTCCTTCAATAAAAAAGAAATCTGATGTAATATACAATTTAAGGGTTGACACTTACTTGATAGAAAGTATAACTGTGAAGCTATTTTATACTTCATTTACCTGACTCTGCTCCCTATTTACATCAAATGTTCTCTAGGCCTGCTTGTTAGCACCTTTAAAGAAGTTTACTTTTTGTCACATATTGACTGAATTCTAATAAAGGTTTTAGTATTATTAACAAAGTTATATAACATAAATGCTGACATATGACTTGAATTCTTAGCGGCTTCTTTTTGTTCTGCTTGTGTAATTCTTATTAACTTGATTGGAATCAATACACCTTAGTAAATCTTAGAGTAAATCAAATCAAATAGCATTTCCTCTTCTAAAGTATATTATATCACTGTCAGATACAATTCTTTTTAAGAAAAGGCATTCTTGAATTCAAAAAGTATAACACTGTGTAAAATTTTTGATATTAAGAGAATGGATAAGAAGTGAACATTCATATTTGAATACATGCCACTAGCATTTCAAATTCGACATATGCCTCCCCAGATCCCACTCTCTCCAATCCTCCCTTCTCTTGTTTTGTCATCAGTACAGGCATGCTCTCCTCTTGATTGCTGAAACTATAAACTTGAGGGCAATTTTGATCCTCCCTCAAGATACCTGGGTGGCTCAGTGAGTTAAGCATCTGCCTTCAGCTCAGGTGATGATCCCGGAGTCCTGGCATTGAGTAGCACATCAAGCTCCTTGCTCAGCAGGGAGTCTGCTTCTCCTTCTGCCTACTCTGCCTATTCTGTCTGCAGCTTTCCCTGCTTCTGCTCTCTCTCTGACAAATAAATGAATAATCTTTAAAAAATTTTGATCCTCCCTCTTCTTCTCCCTTAGTTTTCAGTCTCCAATATTTTTGCTCAATTGTAATACATGTTGCAGATTTCCATTTCCATCTATTGCTAACACCCTAATTCAGGCCCTCATAACTTCATGCCCAGGCTCTCTTTTTAAAACATTTTATTTATATTTTTGACAGAGAGAGAGAGAGTGGTCACAAGTAGGCAGAGAGGCAGACAGAGAGGAGAAAGCAGGATCCCTGCTGAGCAGAGAGCCCAACGTGGGCCTCGATCCCAGGACCTTGAGATCATGATCTGAGCCGAAGGCAGAGGATTAACCCTCTGAGCCACCCAGGCGATCTGCCCAGGCTATTTTTAACAGTTTATTAATTCATTCTATGTTAACTACCCTGTGAACTTTGGTGGAACATCCTCACTATGTCATCTTTTGCTCTATAACCTTCAGTACTTCCTGACTGCATATAAAACAAAGTCTAAATGCCTTAACCAGTCAGTCTCCCCCAATATATATTTCTTCCTTTTCTCCAGTTACTTCTTAAATGAGTCTTCTGTTCCAGCTGGAAGAGTTGTTTTACTGTCTGCTAAATCTAGTATTTGACCCTACAACCATTTAATTTTGAAACATTTTCAAGGTATCAAAGTTTCTTGGAGGCATGGTTTGTTACATTCCACTACCTTAGGAAAGCTTCAGTATAACCTGCTGTAACTGCTGCTGCTTTTCTGAAAGGCCACTGATTTTTACTTTGTATCATCATTTATAGGTTTCCTTGAATGGTTATCACAAAATGCCCTTTAGTACCAGCGTTAGAGAACTTGTTCCAAATAGCCAAAATATTGTTTTTCATGTTTGGAAAATGAAGTCTTATTGGTTATTGTCACAGTCTGTGTATAATCCTATGATGATCTCAATAGTGAACACTTCAAATTTGAATGTCAATCAGAAAATGCAGGAGTATGACCTTAATATCACAACTCAGGAGAGCTTAGGTAGTTGATTAGGAGCTTTAGGAATGCAGTCACTATTAATCTGACTGCATTAGTCTGTACCATTAAGGATATAGCCTGGAAGCACACATTCAATTAATAAACACAGGTGCCAGTTTTCTTGCTGATTTAATTGCTTTTAATTTTGCATGGATACATATTAAGAACTCATACTAAAATAATAATGTAGACAATCTTAGATATTTAGTGTGGTGCAGTGGAAAGCTCTAGAAGCCAATTCTCAGTTCTAATTCCAGCTCTGATAGGCAGAATTCTAACATTCTCTTCCATTCTGAGACTTCCAGCCATAATCACCAGAACTGTGAATATATTATACCTGAGGTCATTACAATTACATGGCAAAGGGCTTTGCACATGTGATTAAGTTAACTAACCAGTTGACTTGATTTAATCAAAGAGAGGATTATCTATATGCATCCAATCCTTTAAAAACAGAAAGTCCCAGAACATACCATTGCTGGTCTGAAGATAGAAAAAAGCCATGTATTGAGGAATGCATGAAGCTTTTAAAGCCAAATGCAATCCTGAGCTGACATCCAGTAGGGAAACAGATATGCAAATCCTACAATTGAACTGGATTCTGCTGAAAACTTCAATGTGAGTAGATTGTTCCCCAAATCTTCCAGGTTAAGAGCCCAGACTATCAGCCCTTGATTTCAACCTTCCAAATCTCTGAGAATCCATTCAAGCCTCTCCAGACTTCTGATATATAGAACTGTGAGAAAATAAATGGATTTTGTTTTGAGTTGCTAAATTTGAGGTAATTGGTTATACAACAGAAAACTAGTTCACCAGCTCTGCCATTATTGAGACAAGTGACCTCAAACAAATTACATGACTAGAGATGCAAACTAAATATGAATGTGATCATTAGAACCATGTTACATTTCTGGTCTAATTCAGATAATTCATTAACTTCCACTTTTTCATTTGCCTATTTTAGCTTATATTTGAAGTTGCATTAAGTTTCTGCATTGATTCTGTGGGAAATTATCCAAAAAAGAACAAAATGTGTACATAATGTCATAATATTATCCTCACCTGATAGTTGTGTGTAATTGGTCAGTATTTATGAACACTGGTTTGAAAAGTTAAAAAGCGCTATACAATTTAAAAGGAAGAAAATCCTGATACTGCAACATGGATGAACCTTGAGGACATTATGCTGTGAGAAATAAGGCAGTCACAAAAGCCAAATATTGTATAATTCTACTTATATGAGGTACATGTAGGAGTAACTTATAGAAATAGAAAGTAGAAATGTGTTTTCCTGGGGTCAGGGGAGGGGAGGGAGGTGGGGGTTGGGGAGTTATTCAATAGGTATAGAGTTTCAGTTTTGCAATAGGAAAAGTTCTATAACTCTATTGATAACAATGTGAATATAGTTAGCACTCCTGCACTGTACACTTAAAAATGATTAATATGGTACTAAAATGTATTTTACCACAATTTTTTAAAGTTCTATAAAAATATAAGGGAGTATTGTTACTCTGCTTCCAGTTATTAATAGTTAAAATTTTCATGGAAATGATTTTGAATGCAAAAAATAATCTATCCAAAGAGACACTTCCTGTTGTTTACATATTAAAAATGTAGAATTCTTTGGATGCCTGGGTGGTTCAGTCACTAAGCATCTTTCTTTGGCTCAGGCCATGATCCCGGAGTCCCAAAATTGAGCCCCACATCGGGCTCCCTGCTCCATCAGAAGCTGCTCCTCCCTCTCTCACTCTACCTGCTTGTGTTCCCTCTCTAACTGTGTTTCTCTCTGTCAAATAAATAAAATATTAAAAAAATAAAAGTAGAATTCTCATATAAATGCTACTACTAAAATAATTAGCAACTCTCCCAACCATCTCTTACCACATACTTAATGTACATCCCAAGAAGTCCTTACTACTAAAGCAGAATTCAACAGTTCAAGTTCATATTTTAATTTCAAAATTCTAATTTTTCTTAAGGTAACTGTAATACATGTTTACACATAGATAGATTTTTTTTCTCCTTATTTTCCCTTACCATTCTTTACTTTGACAAGAAAACATGTTTTAAGCATTTCTCTTCCCCACAAAAAAACTTTACCACACATCTCTGTAGTGTTTTGAAATAATAAGACAATTTTCATCAAAGAAAAAATGGATCAGTTCACTATGAAATAAAGAACTCAATTCTAATATTTTTTGTTGTAGATTGTGGCATGATCATGGATAAGTTGTTAGATTTTAATAAATGGGCATGAAGAGCTTTAAGGTTGCCACGGCAGTGGACATGCTTATGACTAATTAGATGGTCTCATAAAGTTCCCTGCCCTCCCTCACTTTCATTTTGAAGTCAGGCAAATTTGAGTAGATTCAAATGCAAAAAGTAAATCTTGAGACACAGGTGCCTGGTTATAGATTAACACACTTTTCCAAAAAGGCATTTTTCTCCTTAAATCGTAGTTTCCACAAGGCAGCACAATTTGATAGGCCAGCAATGTATTGTGAATTCAGTTTGTGACTCTGAGAAACTCAACCTCACTATGCTTCAGTTTCATCACCTGCTAAATGTATTCTGAAGTGATTTGATTCAAGGAATTACGAGTAATTAGAAATACTGTTCTCTAAAATCCTCCATAATTAAATAACATGGAGGAAGGGAAATGAAACATCAATGTGGGGACTTCTTTAAGCAGAACCGTCCAATATAAATAGATTCTCATTTTATAAGTAGTGGTATGTTGCATCATACAATTACTTTGATAATGTTTTTATAGGCATATCTCTGAAGCCATTTTATCCCTTTTTTAAGCTGTTATAAGTCAAAAACATTAACACTTTATTTAACTCCTCAAAAATATCCTTTTATCTCACTGCCTTCAATTAAACAAAATTGCCAAGTCCCACAGCTGGCAAATATTATTTTCATATTTCCCTCTAACTTCCCCCACTTCCCCATAAGAGAGAAACTTCTTTTAAAAACATGGTATTTTCCTCTATATCTATAGTTTATGTCTTTAACCATAGAAAAAATTAAATCAATGTGATTTGCAAAATTGACAGTCTGCTTTTGAATGCTCTCTCATGAGTACATTTGATTTCCACTAGAATGTTTTATCCTTTCTGAGGGAAATGAAATTAATAGTGCCTACAACTAATGTGGTTCTCTATTACAGGTGAAAATCTCTTTGATACTACTGATGATGAGTTGGTCCTATAGTTCCTACTAGCAACAAGACAAGGTTGCAAAAAGGGCAACCTTTTTTTCTTTCTTGAGGTAGATCGTTTTTATTATAATTCAACAGTCCATACACTAATGGTAATTTTTCTCCCCCTAATAGTACCTCACAACAATCTAAACCTAAATACCAGTCCTAGACTGAGTATTGAGATTTAGTTGTGAACTGAACATCCTGCCAATCCTGATCATAGAGTCCCCTATTCTGGTCATAGTTGGCCATTTACCAACCTTAGCCATGCACAGACAGCCCTTTGTGTGGCCAGAGAGTCACTACTATTAAAGATAACTAGCTGTCTTATAATCACCCCAGTAGGGAGCAGAGGAAAGGAGAGTTGGGAGGTCAACACAAGCCTGTTCCACATGGGGCCTCAATTCATTGTGCATGTCTTTTCAAGGACAGGTAGGAGACATTTTTATTATGAAATACAAAACATTCATTTCAGTTTCCTAGCAACAGGATGCCAAACAGCAGACTGTAATTCAAAGACTCATCTTTGTAATAAAGGAGGTGGGAGCAGTGGGAGGCAGGAGGAGTTCCCTGCAAGAGGTAGAATTGAGAGTGTGGTTTGAGGATGAGGAAACAACCCTGCACAAGGAGGAATCTCAGAAAGTCTGCCTTTCTTCTTACATTTTCTTTGAAGCAGGGGTTTGTCCTACTGCTGTAATTGATGGGTTTTTTGTTTTGTTTTGTTTTGTTGGCTTCTGCATTAATTCCTAGGGTCAGAGGAAGAAATTCAAATCATATAGCATGTTCTTGAATCAAACAAAGCTTGTTCTATGCACAAAACATTGACAGTAGAAAAACAATCAGGATAGATAGTAGAAAATTAATCAGGCCAGAAACAAGATTATCCATATGTTATCTTTAGATTCAAATATTATACAGGCTTTTAAGAATAGGATATCATTTTATGGACACATTCCTGAGAGCTAAACCCACAACATAGTTCAAGGTTAGAAAATGTCCTGATACAGCTCAATGCGGAAAACTTTAGTTTTACTGTGAGAAAATGAACATATACTAACTCTAATGTTCACTGTTTAATACTTGATATCACAAAATGTATCCCAACATACAGGAAGGGAAAGATAGTAAGAAATTTAAAAAACTTTTCAAAGTTAAATGAAGGGATTATATTTATAAATGAGAAATAACTATGTATTTATTCTGTGTTTTTACTTTTTCTTCATATCATGCCATTATCTAGTCCATTACTCTTATATTAATATTATTATAATTATTTTACTAGAAATACATATTGTGAAATAATCTTACAGTGTATGTACTCATTGTCTTTGGACTTTCTGGGTTTATTTATTTTATGCTTTGAGGAAATATTATTTTCTGTAGCAGGGTAAACAATAACAAATATGCTGCTAAATAATACCCCCTCAAGGAAGGAGAACATAGTTAGAAATAAACATTTGTGCCATAAAATTAAAAGTTTTTCATCACTGATAACTTCTTCTAAGATAAATTCAACTAACATGCTCCCATTATATAATTGCTAAATACCATTAAAACCTGTCCTAAGCAGTAAAAACCTCTTGATTATTTCTCCTTTTTGAGAAAAAAAATTTCAAGGTCCAAACCATGGAAGATTAAAGTTCTTAAACACTTTTGGTAATTTAACCATATCAATGGGGCATACTGAGAGCACTGTAACATCCACCTCCTGAAAGAGCTAGAGATGACCCTCAATCTTATACTCCTTCCATTATCAGAGCAGCAAGACATTTCCTGCATGTGTACAACAATTTTATCCTTTTAGGTATCGCAGGAATGTAAATTAAATTAATCTCAACACCATAGTTAAACGAGCAGTTTGTCCCACTCTGCCTATTGTAAAAACTTAGAGAAGTAAATACACTATAGCTATTTGTCTAGACTCTAATTTTCTTGTTGACAGAGACTATATCTTATTGTATAGGTATGGCACGTTTGTTCCTATTATACTTCTTGACACAAAGTAAACATCAACTAGGAGGGAAAGAAGGAAGAAAGGAAGGAAAAAGGAAGGGATGGAGGAGGGAGAAGAGAATTATTTTTAATATTTTGCCAGAATACTTGGTACCATGCCATGTAAGCATCTTTGTGTTCCTTTGAAACTTTGGAGGTAGAAATAAGATCCAAATACATTGATTTTCTCCTGAACTCTCCCAGAACTGGTTTAAAATATCAAAATTAACAGTTGGCAAAGTTACCAAGTAGTGCAACAAGAGAGCTGTGAACTGAATATTTTTGCAATCTACATTTAGAAAGGAATTTTTTTTAAATATTTTATTTATTTGACAGCGAGAAACACAGCTAGAAAGGGAACACAAGCAGAGGGAGTGAGAAAGGGAGAAACAGGTTTCCCACCAAGCAGGGAACCCGATGTGGGGCTCGATCCCAGGACTCTGGGATCATGACCTGAGCTGAAGGCAGATGCTTAACCAACTGAGCCACTCAGGCGCCCCAGGAATTTTTTATTTTGAAAATTGGCAGAACAAAAACTGAAAAAAATGTTTTTCCTTAGTTTTCTATTTAGATGAAAAGATTGATTCTGTTTCAAGTGCACTTGGTTAGAAAAGCCATCTGCAAGTTTAGCTTAAAAACTGGGGAAGCAAGTTCAGCAAGGTAACACAGTCTCTATTTAATTCTCAATTTACATTAAGCCACAGGAAAATTAATCATTCCAAATAAGCATCAAAGTAATAGTAAAAAAGGAAGAAGTTTTGAATTTCCCTAAACCCCTGCTGAGAGGCTCTTGTATCCTTTATCTTCCTGCCTTCCAGAAAGTTAGTGGTTGTGTTTAACTTAAACTATTCACTAACCCTTCAGACAAAAAGTATTATGAGATGATTTTCAGTGAATATTAGCCGCTAAAGAGTGCAGATTCTCTGGCAGCTTCCTTTAAATTCCTGCAGTTATATGAGCATTTCACAAGCCTATCTTTACAACTGCACACATTATAATTTACATATTATACAACAGAGTTTCACCTTAGGTCTGTTGCCAAGAATAATCATTATACATCTTTTTATTCTTTTATAAAAGAATAATTATAAATGTGATAGTGACAACAAAGGAAAGGTATTATGAAAGCTTTTAAAATAATCTCCATTTAAATAAAGGAAAGCCAATGAAGGAAAGAATTTCATGAAGGTGGCAAATCAATTTTGGGGATGAAACATAATACGTCAAGTGCAAAGCATGACATATTAAACTGAAGGTGTGATAATCTAACTGCCCCAAGCACAGCCAGCCTGCCTTTGTGCGGAAAGAAAAGGAAAATGCACATGCCTCTTTGGAATTTACTGGTAAAAAACCAGCAGTGAAATACACATGCAAAAGGTTGCTAACTGTTTCTACTTCCCATGAGTTGGGGCTACCTAACAACTCAGCAACTTTATTTTCCTTGAAGATAAATAATGTGCTCATTTAATTTGCCCTTTGTCTAATCTTGACGTGACTTTCTCCACACTACAGGTGTTTCCCTTTTGGTAGTTACACTTCAACACTGCAATTGTTGGTGCTCTAAAACTGATAGTTAATCACCTCTGACTAAGAGTACTACAGAAAATCTAAATAAATTGTGTTTCAGATAAATTGCAATGAATACAAGATATTTCCAATCTCTGTTGAAACATTACACTGGAAGTTTATGGTTTATTTTTTAAGATTTCTGCTTTAAACAGATTTTTTTTTTACAATTTCATTCCCTGAATGAGTTAGCTGGAGGGTGGGCTATAAATAAAAGATGTTCCTAAGGAAAGTATGTCATACTACTTAGGACCTCAAGTCAAAATCAAAGACATTGGGATTTTGCCCAAGTCTTGCTGCTTGCATTGTTGGGAAATTCTTTTACTTTTGTTGTTGTTTTTCTCCTCCTGAAAGGCACTAATTAATGTTAAGGTTTGCACCCTCCTATGAATAACATTTGTAACTCAAAACAATACTTTGAATATGTGGAGAAATAGTATCTATTACCAAAGCAATGAATATTGTCATTTAAAGGGAATACAGACAAAAACATGAAATCCAGGAGTCTTGACTGTGTGTATGAGTATGTATATATGTACATAAACTGAAATTAAGGACTAAGTGTGATAAAAAGACCCTGAATTAGATCCCCAGTCTGTCATATGTGCTCTGAAAGCAGTGGTTTGCTTGAATTAACATGTACTAGCTTACAAGCATCAATTGTGTGTGTTAATTCCTAATTTCTCATTGAGGATCTCATGTTGGTAGCTTGAAATTGGCCATGGTGGAAATCAGCAAATACTACAAATCAGAGCTCTACTCCCATGTTAACCTCCAGCCAGTTGTTAAACATTTACCAGCACACAGCTGTTTGAAAGGAAAGCATTGTCGTCATGTTTTCTAAATTAAATAATTGTTTTGAAGTTTCTGTTTTCATTTTTTATATAATTGGAGATAAAAAAAATTATATCTGCAATGAAAAATCATTAAGTATTATAAAGTACTTTAAGTATCGGAAGCATATCTATGTACCAAAACAAACGGAAAGCTGTTTTCCTCAACATTTAGTAGATATGAAAATGAGTATAAGAGCATGAGTCAGATTTAGAACTGCTATTATTATCTCTCCAATCTTGGGCAAATCACTTAATCCTCCTGGGCCCTATATTTGAAGCTGAAGATGCCAATTTAAATGAATTCTATTCCTTATGTTTAATATTATAAGATCTTTGTGATAATAGCATAGAAAATTCACTTACTTCCATACAGGTCTGTTTTTCCTGTTTCTTTATGGGAGGAGTTACCAGTCATGAAGGCTTATATAGAAATCAATAGCAACTCCCATATATTTAGAGTCTTGATTTTTTCTTTTTCTTTTCCTACATTATCAATAATTCTCTTCTGTATGTTACCCACAAGAGTAAATAGAGTAAATGTTTAGCACACAAAATAAATTACATTCTGAACAACAAAGCCCTTAATTCCAGTTAAGATTAGCTATTTCAAATTCAAAATTATTTTTTATGATCTGGGTAGGATATTTCAAAATAAATGGGTTGTGGGGCACCTGGGTGGCTCAGTCAGTTAAGCATCAAACTTTTGATTTCAGCTGAGGTCGTGATCTTGGAGTCCTAGGATTGAGCCCTGCATTGGGCTCATGCTCAGCAGGGAGTCTGTCTTGGGATTCTCTCCTTCTCCCTCTTTCTCTGCCTGTCTCCCATCTCATGGGCCCCCTCTCTCTCTGTTACATTCTCTCTCCTCTCTCTTTCTCTCTCTCCCCCTCTTAAAAATAAATAAATCTTAAAAAAAAACAAAAGGAATAAGCTGCTTATGTATATCCTGATAGTTAATGCACAGTTACAAAATATGACTTTTGATATGATGCAAACATTTAAAAATGCTATTCAAATTTTTAAGGCTAATTTATGTATCATCAAAGAAATACAAAGCAAGTCATCAGCTTCTATAACCTGAGACAAATATTTATAAGAAATATATAAATCAGAACTGCTTTCAGAATGACAAAAGCAAGAATTAAATTTTTTAAAGATTTTTTTTATTTATTTAACAGACAGAGAGGGCAAGGAGGCAGAGTGGCAGGCAGAGGGAGAGGGAGAAGTAGACTCCCCACTGATCAGGGAGCCTGATATGTGGCTCAATCCCAGGACCCTGGGATCATGACCTGAGCTGAAGGCAGACACTCAACTGACTGAACCACCCAGGCACCCAAAGAATTAATTGATTTAAATATTTTAGAATCTGTGATCATGCACTTGAGAGAAATGCTATTTCACACAGGTAAAAATTAAACATTCAATTACTAAAGAGAAAATAAGTATGAAGGCACATATTGCATTGAACCCTGGTATTGTACATAAACAATGAATCTTGGAACACTGCATCAAAAACTAATGATGTATTTTATGGTGACTAACATAACACAATAAAAAAAAAGAAAAAATAGGTTTGATTCTTACTTAAATTAAAAAACCAAAGTAAAAACATAAAGTCAAAGATAACTGCTAAGTAACTGCCAATTTTCTAAGCAGGTTCAATTCTAAGGAATGGTTCACAGCATGTTATATTCCCATGTTTAAAAATACAGATGATATGATGTGCAGAAATAAAAAGCATTTCCAAAACATGAACATACCATGTCTATACCAGGAACTTAGGTATCTATGTTATTGTAAATCATCTACCTGCAATGTAAATACATTTTCAATGTCATTGTTCAGTCATATGCTAGTAATATGGTCACTCATTTTTGCTTGCTTAATAAAGATGAATTTAGGTATTAAAAATATAGTTTACCATAATTTTAACTTTGTTAAGCATTTCATTTCTTTTATTTAAATTGTACTTTTATTATAATAATAGTTATAACTAAAATATAGAAGTCCATGCATCAAAATATGCCTTATTTAAAAATATTATGTAGTATACAACAATGACAATAATCAAGAATCATTTATAACACTCAAAACATATTTGCCAAGCACTGTTTGAATCTTTAGACAATTTCACTCTATGTATCCCAATTTCATGAAATAGGTACTATTATTGCCCCATTTTCCAAAAAAAGAAACATGAAGCAAAATGGTTTAAATAACTTACATGATGTCACATAGCTTGAACTACTATTTGCCTATGTAAGTCTAGGCCTGTGCAGCTAAGTAAGGTAACCACCAGACCCCCGTAGCTGTGGAGCACTTGAAATGTGATAATTACAAACTGAGATGCTGGGTAACTAAAATACACACTGTAATTTTGGTACAAAAATAGTAATGCTAAGTATATTATTAATATTTTATATGTTAAACATTGCAGTGATACTACTTTGGATATACTGGGGTCAATAAAACATATTACTAAATTTATTTTCACCTACTTCTTTTTCTTTTTAAATGTTGTCACTGGATAACTTAAAATTAAGGGTGCCTGGATGGCTCAGTCAGTTAAGCATCAGACTTGGTTTTGGCTGAAGTCATGATCTCAGGGGTCATGGGATCAACCCCGCATCAGTCTTTATGCTCAGTGTGGAGGCCCTCCCCCTACCCTCCCTTGCACACACAAACTTTCTCTCTTGCTTGCTCACTCTCACTCTAAAATAAATATTTTTTTAAAAGGAGAAAAAACTTAAAATTGCACATGGGGATCACATTTGTGGCTCACATATTTCCATTGGACTATACTGGTGTAGAATATATATTCTTATATCTGTAAATACTGGTGCATAAAATGATGCTCTTGTTTTCTAAATCTTATTTCATTGGCATAAAATGAAAGAAGAGTTACTGAAAAAGGTGCAATAAAATGAATACAGATAAAGCTATCACTAGTGATTCAGAGTTAAAAAAAGAAATATGCATAATGGTTTATATCAGAAAAAAAGATGAAATTAAGCACTGATTAGAAGATATCAAGGTTAGGAGTTAGGTGTCAATCACAGCTCTGTTACAACACTTCCTTCATTCCACTCACCTTCATTGTGACATTTCCTATATGCTAGTCTGATGATCTCATGTAGGTTTCCAATTTAAAATTTATTTAATGGTTTATTTTCTTAACTGTATTTAAGATATTTTCTGAACTGCTTGCATCTTTATACTTACTTACATATATCATTGATGCTTTAAAAATGTGTTGGGCTTTAGTAGGCATTCATTAATTATTTGTGAGTTTTAAAAGTTGACCCAAAGAGGAAAACACCTAATTTAGGAGCAATCAAAAATCAAGAGCAGTTATTAAAAATAAACAAATAAAAATTCTATTCCCTCATACCTTTCTTTATTTGCTAAAGCCTTTTTTCATGTATTCAAAATGTCACAGCAACATCTCCCTGTAATGTCATTATACTATTTGCTCACTTGCAACCATATGGGTTTCACTGCCATTCGGAACTGGGCAGAAATTAGCAATCATGGTCAGACTAGAGCAGGGCCAACACTCTCTCCCTGTTTAGGTCACACTAAAGGGCTGAAGACATTTTATAGCTTTCTAAATCAAATGGCAAAAAATAAACCTCCAGGAATTATGACTGAAGTTTCACTTTGGGACCTTGCTTTAGACAGATCATTTGTCAAGGCAATAAAGATTTCTTCTGGGGTGCCTGGGTGGCTCAGTTGGTTAAGCAACTGCCTTCGGCTCAGGTCATGATCCCAGAGACCCAGGATCGAGTCCCACATCGGGCTCCCTGCTCGGCAGGAAGCCTGCTTCTCCCTCTCACTCCCCCTGCTTGTGTTCCCTTTCTGGCTGTGTTTCTCTCTGTCAAATAAATAAAACCTTAAAAAAAATTCTTCTATCTTAGTCTAACTCGAAAGTCCAAGTGAAAAGTTCTCTAGGAACTGATGAAATTGTCCAGCTCATACTCTTCATGTATCTATTGCATTAATACAAAGGTTGTTATTTGCTGCAGTTACATGACAAGGAAACACAGAAGTTTTAAATTCTTTTAATATCAGGTAGAACATGTTTGAGACTGTTGCCAGTCTATAATTAAACAAGTCACATGATAATAGGTAAGTCATATAACTGCTTTACATCTCAGATTCCCCATTGAGAATTATATTCATTGTGGGTTTTTCATAGATAGATTTTATGATGTTTGAAAATAGAGAGATCATGACTAACACCAAGGATATAGAAACAATCATCAGAAGTTACTATCAACATTTATATGCCAATAAGGTTAACAACCTAGATGATATGGATGCATTCCTGGAAACCTATAAACTTCCAAGACTGAAACAGGAAAAAATTGACAATCTGAATGGAACAATATCTAGTAATGAGATTGAAGCAGTGATCAAATACCTCCCAAAAAACAAGACCTCAGGACCTGACGGATTCCCTGCAGAGTTCTACCAAACATTCAAAGAAGAAATAACACCTATTCTCCCAAAGCGATTTCAAAAAATAGAAATGAAAGGAAAACCTCCAGACTCTTTCTATGAAGCCAGCATTATTCCAATCCCCAAACCAGACAAACATCTCATCAAAATGGAGAACTTCAGACCAATATCTCTGATGAATATGGATACCAAGATTCTTAACAAGATCCTTGCTAATAGGATCCAAAAGTACACTAAAAAGATTATCCACCACAACCAGGTGGGATTTATTGCAGGGATGCAAGAGTGGTTCAACACTCGCAAATCAATCAACATGATAGAAAATAATCAATAAGAGAAGAGAGAAGAATCACATGGTACTCTCAGTTGATGCAGAAAAGGCATTTGACAAAATGCAGCATCCGTTCCTGATTAAAACTCTTCAAAGTATAGGGATAGAGGGAACATTTATCAACCTCATAAAATCTAATTATGGAAAACCCACAGAGAATATCATTCTCAATGGGGAAAAACTGACAGCCTTCCCTCTGAGATCAGGAGGAAGACAAGGATGCCCACTCTCACCACTATTGTTCAACACAGTGTTAGAAGTCCTAGAAACAGCAGTCAGACAACAGAAGGAAATAAAAGGTATTCCAATTGGCAAAGAAGAAGTCAAACTCTCTTTTTTTGCAGATGACATGATACTCTATATGGAAAACCCAAAATACTTTACTCCCAAACTACTGGAACTCATACAACTTCAGTAACGTGGCAGGATACAAAGTCAATGCACAGAAATCAGTTGCGTTCTCATACACTATCAAGAAAAATATAGAAATGGAAATCAGAGAATCAATTCCGTTTACTATAGCACCAAAAACCATAAGATAACTAGTAATAAACCTAACCAAAGAAATAAGGATCTGTACTTGAGGAACAATAGAATGCTCCTGAAAGAAATTGAAGAAGACACAAAAAGATGGAAGAGCATGCCATGTTCATGGATCAGAAGAATAAACATTGTTAAAATGTCTGCACTGTCCAGAGCTATCTACACTTTCAATACCATCCTGATTAAAATTCCACCAACATTTTTCAAATGTTGGAACAAACAATCCTGAAATTTATATGGAACTAAAAAAGACCCCAAATCACTAAGGAATTGTTGAAGAACAACAAAGCTGGGGGCATCACATTACCTGATTTCAGGCTTTATTACAAAGCCGTGATCACCAAGACAGCGTGGTACTGGCATAAAAACAGACAAATAGACTACAGATTTGTGAATCCATATCTGGATTCTTAAGTGTAAGGTCAAATAATCTTTGAAAAATCACAAAAAAATATCCATAGGAAAAAAGACAGTCTCTTCAATAAATGGTGCTGGGAAAATTAGACAACTACACATAGAAGAATGAAACTAGACCATTCTCTTATACCACACAAAAAGATAAACTCGAAATGGATGAAATACCTCAATGTGAGGCAGGAATCTGTCAAAATCCTAGAGGAGAACATAGGCAGTAACCTCTTTGACTTCAGCCACAGCAACTTCTCTCAAGACACGTCTCCAAAGGCAAAGGAAACAAAAGCAAAAATGAACTTTTGGGACTTCATCAAAACAAAAATATTCTGCATGCAAAGGAAACAGTCAACAAAATGAAGAGGCAACCCATGGAATGGGAGAGAATATTTGCAAATGACACTACAGACAAAGGGCTGGTATCCAAGATCTATAAAGAACTACTCAAACTCAACATCCAAAAAGTAGATGATTACATCAAAAAATAGGCAGGAGACATGAAGAGGCATTTCTCCATAGGAGACCTACAAATGTCTAACAGACATATGAAAGAAAAATGTTCATTATCACTAGCTATGAGGGAAATTCAAATCAAAATGTCACCGAGATACCACCTTACACCAGTCAGAATGGCCAAAATTAACAAAGCAGGAAACACCAAGTGTTGGAGAGGCTGTGGAGAAAGGGAAACCCTCTTACACTGTTGGTGGTAATGAACGTTGGTGCAGCCACTTTGGAAAAGAGTGTGGAGATTCCTTTAAAAATAAAAAATAGAGCTACCCTATGACCCTGCAATTGCAGTACTGGGTGTTTACCCCAAAGATACATTTGTATTGAATAGAAGATCCATATGTACCCTAATGTTCATTGCAGCAATGGCCACAATCACCAAACTGGAAAGAGCCAAGGTGCCCTTCAACAGATGAATGGATAAAGAAGATATGGTACATATCTACAATGAAATATGACACCTCCATCAGAAGGTATGAATACTCAACTTTTGTAGCAACATGAACCAGACTAGAAGAGATTATGCAGAGTGGAATAAGCCAAGTAGAGAAAGTCATGTATCGAGTGGTTTCACTTATTTGTGGTGCATAAAGAGTAATATAGAGGACAGTAGGAGAAGGAAAGGAAATGGGAAGTAGGGTAAATTGGGGAGGGAAACGAAACATAAGAGACTTTGGACTCAGAAACAAACTGAGGGTCTTGGAAGGGAGAAGGTGGGGGATGGGTGAGCCTGGTGGTGGGTACTGAGGGCACGTGTTGCATGGAGCACTGGGTGTGGGGCATAAACAATGAATCTTGAAACACTGAAAATAAATAAATAAGCTAATTAATTAATTAATTAAAGAAACACGTCCAGGACCAGATGCTTACCCAGGGGAATTTTAACATACTGTTTAAGAATTAATAACTATTCTTCTCAAGCTGTTCCAAAAACTAAAAATGGAAAGATAACTTCCAATCTCATTTTACAAGACCAGCATTACCTTAATGCCAGAATCAGACAAAGACCAAGCTAAAAAAGAGAATTACAGACCAATATCCTTTGAAACAGGGATACAATCATTCTCAACAAAATACTAACAAATTGAATCCAATAGTACATGGAAAGAATCATTCATTTAAATCAAGTGGAATTTATTCCTGCACTACAAGTCTGGTTTAATATTTGGAAATCAATGAATTTGACATTAATAAAAGAAAAGATAAAAACAATATGATCCTCTCAATAGATATAAGAAAAACATTTGACAATGTATAGCATCCATTCTTGATAAAGACCCTTAACAAAGTAGGGATAGAGGGAACATACCTCAACATCATGAAGGCCATATACCAAAGACTCACAACTAATATAATCCTCAATGGGGACAAACTGAGATCTTTCCCTCTATAGTGAAGAACAAGACAGGGATGTCCACTCTCACCACTGTTATTTAACATACTGCTGGAAATCATCACCTCAGCAATCAGACAACAAAAAGAAATAAAAGGCAACCAAATCTGTAAGAAAGAATTCAATCTTTCAGTATTTGCAGATAACCTGAAATTCTATATAGAAAACCCAAATTATCAAAAATTGCTAGAACTGTTACATGAACTTATCAAAGTTACAGGATACAAAATCAACATACAGAAATCTGTTGCATTACTATACACCAATAATGAAGCACCAGAAGGAAAACATAAGAAAATAATCCCATTTACAACTGCACCAAAAACAATAAAATACCTAGGTATGAACCTAAATAAATAGGTCAAATACCTATACTCTGAAAATGATAAAAACACTGATGAGAGAAATTGAAGGAAACACAAAGAAATGGAAAGATATTCCATTTGAAGAACAAATATTTTTAAAATTTCTATACTACCCACAACAAGGTACACTGTTAGTTCAACCCCACAACCAGCATTTTCCACAGAAGTAGAACAATCAATATTAAAATATATACCACAAAAGATTCTGAAGAGCCAAAGCAACCTTGAAGAAGAAAAAGCTGGAGGTCTTAGAATTTCAGTTAAATTACAAAGCTGTAGCAATCCAAACAGTATGGTACTGGCACAAAAATAGACACATAGATAAGTAGAACAAAATAGAAAAAACACATATGAACTCAGAACTGTATGGCCAGTTAATTTTCAACAAAGCAGGAAAGAATAAAGAGTCTCATGAGCAATAGTATTGGGAAAACTGCATAGCAATATGTGAAATAATGAAACCAGACCACTTTTTTACACCAAACACAAAAATAAATTCAAAAATGGGTTAAAGACCTAACTATCATTCCTGAAGCCATTAAAATCCTAGAGGTGAACACAGGCACTAACCTCTTTGACATTGGCCATAGTAACTTCCTTCTAGATATGTCTCCTGAGGCAAGGGAAACAAAAGCTAAAATAAACCATTGGAACTTCACCAAAATAAAAAGCCTTTGCACAGTAAAGGAAATAATCAACAAAACTAAAAGACAAGCCATGGAATGGGAGAAGATATTCCCAAATAACATATGTGATAGAGTATAATATTCAAAATATGTAAAGAACTTATAAAACTCAACACCAAGAAAACAAATAATCCACTTTAAAAAATTGGCAGAAAGCATGAATAGACATTTTTCCAAAGAAGACATAGCCAACAGACCTTGAAAAGATGCTTCTGCCTTCAGCTCAGGTCATGATCCCCAGTGTCCTGGGTTGGAACCCCATATTGGGCTCCTTGTTCAACAGGTAGTCTGCTTCTTTCTCTGCCCCCCCAACACTCATGCTCTCTCTCTGGCTCTCTCTGTCTGAAATAAGTAAATAAAATATTTTTTTTTAAAAGATGCTCAACATCATTTATCATCAAGGAAATACAAATTAAAACCACAATGAGATATCATCTCACATCTATCAGAATGGCCAAAATAAACAACACAAGAAACAACAGGTGCTGGCACCTGGGTGGCTCAGTGGGTTAAAGCTTCTGCCTTCGACTAAGGTCATGATTTCAGGGTCCTGGGATCCAGGCCCATGTCGGCTCTCTGCTCGGCAAGGAGCCTGCTTCCTCCTCTCTCTCTGCCTACTTGTGATCTCTCTCTATGTCAAATAAATAAATAAAATCTTTTCAAAAAAGAAAGAAAGAACAGTTGCTGGCAAAGATGTGGAAAAAGGAGAACCCTCTTGCACTATTGGTAGGAATGCAAACTGGTACAGTCACTCAGGAAAACAGTATGGAAGCTCCTCAAAAGGATAAAAATAGAACTACCCTATAAGCCAACAATTGTACTTCTAGGCATTTACCCAGAGAATATAAAAATACTAATTCAAAGGGATACATGCACTTTGGTGTTGATAGCAGTATTATCTACAGTATCTAAATTATGGAAAGAGCCCAAATGTCCACCAACATTTGATGAATGGATGAAGAAGTAGTTCTATATATGTTCATATATATATATATATATATATATATATATATATATATATATATAAAGTCTTGCCATTTGCAATGACAAAGAGCTAGAGAGTATTATGGTAAGTGAAATAAGTCAGTTAGAAAAACAAATACAATATGATTTCATTCACATGTGGAATTTAAGCAACAAAACAAACAAGCAAAAGGAAGAAAAATAAGAGAGAGAGAGTAACTAACAGACTCTTAATTACAGCAAACAATCTGGTATTTACTAGATGAGAGGTGGGTGGAAGAATGGCTTAAATAGGTGATGGGAATTAAAGAGTACACTTGTGATGAGTATGAGGTGTTGAATGGAAGGGTCTTATCACTATAGTATATACCATCAATGAAACTGATATTACACTGTATGTTAATAAACAGGAATTCAAATAAAAAACTTGACAAAAAAGCAATATGGAAGCCACCCAAATGTCCATTAAAGGTGAATGGAGGAAGAATAATTGTATAGTATATATATAATAGAATATTGGACACCATGAAAAATAATGAAATCTTAATATTTGTCACAACATGGATGGACCTAGAGAATATAAAACTAAGTAAAACAAATCAATCGGATACAAATACTGTATGGTTTCACTCATAAGTGTCAAGAATCAAAATAAATGCACAAATAAGGATAATAGAAACAAACAATCAAACAACAGCAACAACAAAACCCAGACTTTTAAATATAGAGAACAAACTGGTGGTTGCTAGAAAGGAGGATGGAGAGAGGGGGTTAAGTAGATAAAGGGGATTAAGACTATACTTATCTTGATGAGCCCTGAGAAATATATAGAATTGTTAAATCATGTTGTATACTTGAAACTAATGTGACATTGTATGTTAATTATACTTCAATTTTTTTAAAGTATATGTTAAAATTTGGTATCCATACATTCTGGTCCTTACAGAGAATAAATTAGAAAATTTAGTCCCACACTTCTCCAAGACAGCTCTTCACTATTCCTTCCATTTCAGATCTCAGTTAAGAAAGAGCTTTATTCCATTGTATAGCCCATTATGATGAGATTTGTTACTGTTTTTGGATGATTAAAAGGAAAGAATAATACTGACAAGTTAACAACTATTATGTGTCAAGCATTATGCTAGGGTTTACATCAAATTCATTTAATTCTCTACATAATTCCATAACTATTTTCCTTATTTAAAGATGAGAAATTAAGCCTTAGAAAAGCTTATTTTCTGAAAGCCAGCCTGCAGATCCAGACTGTAGCACTCATCTATTTGACTCTCAATCCACTATATAATATGCATATATTTCTCAACCCAATTTGACTTTTCCTTCCTTAATTTCTATAAATAGGAGAGTACCTCCTCAGAGTTGAAGAAATAAACTCAACCATAACAGAACAAAGTAAGCAAGAGACTAAAGGGGAAATTGTTCATGGTCATCGCACTTGGGGCTTGAAACATTTTGTATCTCCAGGATTTACCAAACTTGGATAAAGTCAAATCTAACAAAGGGAGTGAGGACTTCACTCCAGAAGTAATTTTTAACTTATATGAAGATACCAAATAAGTGGACTATAAGTTCACAACAATAAGCTTAGCACAAATAAAAGGAAAGGGGAAATGATTAAATAGCAAGACTATAATAGAAGAAAACTAAGGAACCGTGGAACCAGTTCAGAGGTAGTCAGTGGAGGCTTTATGGAGGAAAGGAACCCTTAGCCAGGTCTCAGTTTGGGTGGGGCCCAGACAAGAAGATACATGACAGGCACATTCCAGACAAAATCCTGGAGATGAAGCTGTCTTGGGATCAGAGAAGAGATAGGCCTGTCTGTTAAAAATGAGGTTATAATGGAAAGTGGAAATAAATAACAGTAAGTTGTCTATAGGACTTACTAAGTGTCAGGCACACTTCTAAGTGTTTTATATTAAGTCACCTCATTCTGGCAAAAATCTTGAAGCTTAGGCACAGTTAAATAATCTGCCCAAAGTCACACAACAGGTAATCACAGAGCTGGGATTTAGAACCTATGAAGTATGATTCCAAAGTTTATGCAATAAACCACTATAATTATACATTAGAAGATACATATAAAACACAAGAAATATATATTCAAGTGAAGAGGTATAGGTAGTCATTTTTTATGTAGTCAAATAATTTGAAATATATTTTAAAAGAATTAATGGTATTTACAACACACTTTAAGTAGATCTATTAAATTTACATTTTTAATTTATAATATGATTACATAGATTAAGTAGAAAAAGTGTTTATAAATTTCAAAGATTTTTAATTAGCCTCTTTTTATCCTAATCTGCATATTACATAAGGTTCAAAATACTATTCTCAAACATAAGTCATAACTATATACACAGACAGCTACATCTATACACAATACATATTTAAAAGCAAAGGGAGTTGCTCTATCCCCATCGACTCTTTATTTTAGCTATTTAAAGATAATGATATGTAGAATGTCATATACAATATTAATATCTCAACAATATGGATTAAGAAATGTGATCTACAGTTAACCATTGTTCAGCCTGGCATACTAAAATAAATAGTACTATCTGAAATATGTTTAAGAATTGTGCTTGTGGGCACCTGGGTGGTTCAGTGGTTAAGCCTCTGCCTTCAGCTCAGGTCAAGATCCTGGAGTCCTGGGATCGAGCCCCACATTGGGCTGCCTGCTCTGTGGGAAGCCTGCTTCTCCCTCTCTTACTCCTGCTGCTTGTGTTCCCTCTCTGGTTGTGTTTATCTCTGTCAAATAAATAAAATATCTTAAAAAAAAAGAATTGTGCTTGAGGTTTAAGATTAATTTTCAAGCCACATATATTTTTCTCTATCATATATAGCAAACTGCAGACATTGTAACAGCAGTATTTTATGATTAAAGATAAATGTCTTTCTTTTTTATATACGTTGGTTTTCTGTTAAACAGTGAGCACTTATTAGAAAAATGTGAATAATGTGCATAAAATTATGATTTAAACCTATCCCATTTCTTTCTAAATATAGTAGCCAAAAACTGGAAAAATTCAGGGTGCCTTTGAGGATATTTAATTAAAATCTAATCCTAGGGGTGCCTGGGTGGCTCAGTTGGTTAAGCGGCTGCTTTCGGCTCAGGTCATGATCCTGGAGACCTGGGATTAAGTCCCACATCAGAATTCCTGCTCAGTGGGAAGCCTGCTTCTCCCTCTCTCAGTCCCTCTGCTTGTGTTCCCTCTCTAGCTGTGTTTCTCTCTGTCAAATAAATAAAATCTTAAAAAAAATCTAATCCTACATTCCTAAAAGCTCACATAAATTAAGCTGTCATTCAGGAGATTTATGCATTCACATTTGCATATTGCATACAATTCATCAATTACTCATGTTTGAAAGCAATGCCTTTCCCAGGGTGCTGAACTGCCAACAGTACCAACAGACACAAGCAACCCACAAAACCATACCAACTGGTACCTTGGAGAAAGCCATTTCCATATGGCCTTTCATTAGCACATTAACAGAGTTCCAAGCATGCTTAGAAAACTATGACTACAGTTTGGTGGATTCTATTGAGCTAAATTTGTTTGAAAGAGACGATCATTTTACTTAATCTTGGTAAAACTGCATAGTAGTAGCAATTCAACAGCCCTGCTTGAATTCATGCCAAGTTTTAAAATTACACTAAAGATACAGAATGATCCCTGAGCTTCAACATAGTTAGACAAAGCAGTTAAGTTAAAAATGTTCTCAGGTTAATAGAAGGTAACCATTTATTTAGCATGGCATATTTGAATAAAGTAAAAAAAGGTAAATATATCTATATTATATATATATATATATCTGTATGTGTATACATACATAATACATGGATACACGTATGTTAGGAGGGAGGAGGTGAAAATATAAAAGTGATGTGGCTCATTAAGAACACTTGGAAAGCTTTAAGATATGGCAAAAATAAAATGCCTGTTACTTTTCCAAACTGCAGTTTTTCCTAACAATTATTTTTGGGGAAAAAATGGCAAGTCTTTAATAGTATCATATCTACAAAGAGATGCAAAGATATATTTTCTCCATGAGCTATGACTTGTTACAAAACACCTTAACTTTTTATACATACTGAGAATAGAAGTCACTCCAGTTATTCCAATGGGATAATGGTATGCTTATAAGACACCACATATAAGAAAAAGAAGAAAGCAATCTAAATGACATAACAATAAGGTATTTCCAGCACAGATCAACAACTGCCACAGTATTTTGCATGACTGTGTATCTTAATGTTTAATATATTTATTTTAGAATTCCAAACAACCACTGGCTATAAGAAGTGACCCTTGAACCCAGGGATATATCTCCCTTCATACACAATCCCTAAATTTGCCACCAATCTTTTTATCAGTTGGGCATCCAGAAAACTCCCAAAACCTATAGCAACTGCAAAATTTAAATGATCTTATCACATTTATTATATGTTATAAACCTGTGTATTACTGTGAATGTATACTACAGTAATAGTCAGCAAATGATGTATAGAAATTCAAGCCCATAAAGATGTTTTGAGTACCCACTATTATAAGGAATTATGTTAGATGATGTGAAAAATATAAGATACATTATACATGGTCAGAGCTCAACGTCTAATAGGAAAGATATACATATACACTATAACTAAAATACTGATATAAACAATGCATTTGGAGCACAAAAAAGAACTATTCAACCTGAGGAGATCAAAGGAGGTGGCATTTGATCTGCTCTTTAAGGTTGAGTTGGATAAATATGAAGATGGTTTTATAAAGGTACATGCCTTGTAGAAGGGCCATGCAAATCTTTCTCTATATCATTCCAATTTCAGTATGCATGTGGCTGGAAAAAAACACAAAATCAAAACTAGTCTTCAATCATAACTACTATTTACAATTAAATATTATCTTTCCCTAAATGAAAAATAATGTATTCTACCTGCCAAATGTCTCTCTTCAAGAAAGACCTATTTCTCTTTTCTTTCAGGAAAAAAATGTTAAATGTTATATCCCCAATAACTTTTGTTGTTGTTGTTGTTGTTGTTGTTGTTGTTGTTGTTGTTGTTTTATTTTTCAGGGGCACATAGTCCTAATATTGAATAAGGTTTTATTGAATGATTATAAAACTTTTTTTTTCATTTCTTATGCTTACTGTGATAAATTCCTAATTTCTTAAAGACAGTAAAATGTTTCCTTGGTGAAAAACCAAAACAGAATTCTAACCAAAGAGAATTCAAGGTCTGTTAATAATAAAACTGCCATAATTCAAATAACAAGACTTGACATTTTACTAGATATAGACCAATCTTTCTAAGTTACTCATTATTCTAAACATTAATTAAAACCATCAAAATCCTAGATAACACAGACAATACCTTTTTGACATCAGCTGTAGCAATTTTTACTGGATATGTCTTCTGAGGCAAAAGAAACAAAAGCAAAAATAAACTATTGGACTTCATCAAGATAAAAAGCTTCACAATGAAGAAACCAATCAACAAAACTAAAAAGCAACATTTTGAATGGGATAAGATATTTGCAAATGACATATCTGATAAAGGGTTATTATCCAAATTATATAAAGAATTTATAAAACTCAGCACCCAAAAAACAAATAATCTAGTTAAATGGGCAGAAGACATAAATAGACATTTTTTTCTCAAGAAAACATACAGATGACTAACAACATATGGAAAGAAGCTCAATATCACTCATCATCAGGGAAATAGAAATGAAAACTACAATGAGCTATCACTCCACACTTATCAGAATGACTAAAATTAATAACACAAGAAACAACAGATGTTCATGAGGATGTGGAGAAAGGGGAACCCTCTTGCACACTTGATAGGAATCCAAACTGGAGCAGCCACTCCAGAAAAACAGTTGGAAGTTACTCAAAAAGTTAAAAATAGAACAACACTATGATCCAGCAATTGCATTTCTAGGTATTCACCCAAAGGATACAAAATACTGAATTGAAGGAACACATGCACCCCAAAGTTCATAGCAGCATTATCAACAATAGCTAAATTATGGAAAGAGTCCAAATGTCAACCAACTGATGAATGGATAGAGTCTGTGGTGTGTGTGTGTGTGTGTGTGTGTGTGTGTGTGTGTGTATGTGTGTGTGTGTGTTCACTCAGTAATAAAAAAGAATGAAATATTTCTATTTGCAATGATGTGGATGGAGCTAAACAGCATTATGGTAAATGACACAAGTCATTCAGAGAAAGGCAAATACTGTATTATTTTACTCATATGTTGAACTTGAGAGGCAAAATAGATGAACATGGGAAGAAGAAGATAGACAAACCATAAGAGACTCTTAAACATAAAGAACAAATGGAGGGTTGCTGGTAGGGATGTGGGTAGGGTTGGGTTAAATGGTGATAGTAAGGAGGGCACTTGTGATAAGAACTGGGAGTTGTATGTAAGTGATGAATCACTAGATCCTACAACTAAAACTAATGTCACACTGTTAACGAATCAGAATTTAAATAAAAACATTTTAAAAAGTAGTAAATTAAAAGCTATTTTAAAGTCATAAATAAAGAAAAAAAAGGACTCTCAGGCATTAATTATATATAAATTATTAAGGTGGAAAAACAATGTTTTCAGTGTTCTCAGTTAATTTTTATATTTTTTTAATTTTTAATGATGATTTTTAAATTTAAGTTAATTTAATTAATTTTTTTCAGTGTTCCAAAATTCTTAGTTTATGGCCCACACCCAGTGCTTACTGCAATATGTGCCCTCAGTGCCCACAACCAGGCTCACCCATTCCCCATCCCCTCCCCTCCAAGACCCTCAGTTTGTTTCTGAGTCCAAAGTCTTTCATGTTTCATCTCCCTCCCTGATGCACCCCACTTCCCATTTCCTTTCTTTTTCCTACTATCCTCCATATTACTCCTTATGCTCCACAAGTAAGTGAAACCATGTGATACATGACTTTCTCTGCTTGGATCATTTCACTCAGCATATTCTCCTCCAATCCACTCCATGTTGCTACAAAAGTTGGGTATTCATTCCTTCTGATGGGGGCGTAATATCCCATTGTATATATGAACCATATCTACTTTATCCATTCATCTGTTGAAGGGCACCTTGGCTCTTTCCACAGTTTGGCAAATATGGGCAATGCCGCAATGAACATGGGGTTACCTATGGCCCTTCTTTTCACTACATCTGTATCTTTGTGGTGAATACCCAGTAGTGCAATTGAGGGATCTATGGCAGTTATATTTTTGATTTTTTTAAGGAATCGCCACACCGTTTTCCAAAGTAGCTGCACCAACTTGCAATCCAATGAACAGTGTAAGAGGGTTCCCCTTTCTCCAAAGCTTCTCCAACACTAGATGTTTCCAGTCCTCTTAATTTTGGCCATTTTGACTGGTGTAAGGTAGTATCTCAGTGTAGTTTTGATTTGAATTTCCCTGAGAACTAGTGATGATGAACATTTCTCCATGTGTCTGATAGCCAGTTGTATGTCTTCAATAGAGAAGTGCCTCTTCATGTCTCCTACCCATTTTTTTGATGTGGTGATCTTTATTTTAGTTGTTGAGTTTGAGTAATTCTTTATAGATCTTGGATATCAGCCCTTTGTCTGTAGTGTCATTTACAAATATCTTCTCTGATCCCATGGTTTGCCTCTTTGTTTTGTTAACTATTTCCTTTACAGTGCAGAAGTTTTTTTTTTTTTATTTTGATGAAGTACTAAAAGTTCATTTTTGCTTTTGTTTCCTTTGCCTTTGGAGATGTGTCTTGAAAGAAGTTGCTGTGGTCAAAGTCAAAGAGGTTACTGCCTATGTTCTCCTCTAGGATTTTGATAGATTTCTGCCTCACGTTGAGGTCTTTCATCCCTTTTGAGTTTATCTTTTTGAGTGGCATGAAAGAATGGTCTAGTTTGATTCTCTATACATAGCTGTCCAATTTTCCCAGCACCATTTATTGAAGAGACTGTCCTTTTCCACTGGATATTTTTTCCTGCTTTGTCAAAGATTATTTGACCATAAATTTGAGGGTCCAGATCTGGACTCTCTACTCTGTTCCATTGGTCTATGTGTCTGTTTTTGTGCCAGTATCACGCTGTCTTGGTGATCATAGCTTTGTAATAAAGCTTGAAATCATGTAATGTGATGCTTCAAGCTTTGTTTCTCTTTTTCAACATTTTCCTACCAATTCAGGATCTTTTCTGGTTCCATAAAAATTGTAGGATTGTTTGTTCCAGCACTTTAAAAAATGTTGGTGGAATTTTGATTGGGATGGCATTGAAAGTATGGGTTATTATGGACAGTATAGACATTTTAACAATGTTTATTCTTCCAATGCATGAGGATGGAATGCTCTTCCATCTTTTTGTGTCTTCTTCAGTTTCTTTCATGGGTATTGTGTAGTTCCTTGAGTACAGATCCTTACTTCTTTGGTTAGGTTTATTCCAAAGTATATTATGATTTTTAGTGCTATGGTAAATGGAATAGATTCTCTGATTTCCATTTCTGTATTTTCATTGTTAGTGTATAAGAACACAACTGATTTCTGTGCACTGATTTTGTATCCTGCCTCATTTCTGAATTGTTGAATGAGGTCTAGCAGTTTGGGGGTAGAATCTCTTGGATTTTCCATATAAAACATCATGTCATCTACAAAGAGAAGGAGTTTGACTTCTTCTTTGCCAATTTGAATATATTTTATTTCTATTTGTTGTCTGATTGCTGTTGCTAGAACTTCTAACATTATGTTGAACAATAGTGGTGAGAGTGGGCATCCTTGTCTTGATCCTGATCTCAATGGGAAGGCTGTCAGTTTTTCCCCATTGAGAACAATATTCACTGTGGATTTTCCATAGATAAATTTTATGAGGTTGAGGAATGTTCCCTCAGTCCCTATACTTTGAAGGGTTTTAATCAGGAACACATGTGGTATTTTGTCAAATGTTTTTTCTGCATCAAATGAGAGGACCATGTGGTTCTTCTCTCTTCTCTAATTGATTTCTTCTATTACATTGATTGATTTGCTAATGTTGAACCACACTTTCATCTCAGGAATAAATCCCACCTGGTTATGGTGGAGAATCTTTTTCATCTACTGTTGGAACTTATTAGCTAGGATCTTGTTGAGAATCTTAGCATCCATATTCATCAGGGACACTGGTCTGAAATTCTCCTCTTTGCTGTGGTTTTTGCCTGATTTAGGGATTAAAGTAATGCGGGCTTCATAGAGGGTGCCTGGAAGTTTTCCTTCTGTTTTTATTTTTGAAACAGCTATAGGAGAATAGGTACTATTTCTTCTTTGAATGTTTAGTAGAATTTCCCAGGGAATCCATCAGATCCTGGGCTCTTGTCTTTTGGGAGGTTTTGGATCACTGCTTCAATCTTGTTACTAGATATTTGTCTCTTAAGTTTATCAATTTCCTCCTGTTTCAGTCTTTGAAGTTTATAAGTTTCCAGGAATGTATCCAAATCTTCGAGGTTGTTTAACGTATTAGCATATAACTGTTGATAGTAGTTTCTGATTATTGTTTCTGTTTCCTTGGTGTTAGTCGTGATCTCTCCCCTTTCATTCATAATTTTATTAATTTGGGTCTTCCTCCTTTTCTTTTAGATTAGTTTGGCCAATGTTTATTGATCTTATTAACTCTTTCAAAGAACCAGCTTCTAGTTTCATTTATGTGTTCTACTGTATTCCTAGTTTCTAATTCATTGATATCTGCTCTAATCTTAATTATTTCCCCTTTTGTGTGTGGGATTGGCTTAATTTTTTGTTGGTTTTCCAGTTCTATAAAGTGTAAGGAGAGTTGGTGTATTTGGGATTTTTCAGTTTTCTTGAGTGAGGCTTGGATGGCTGTGTATTTCAACCCTAGGGCTGCCTATGCCGTATCCCATAGATTTTTGTATCGATGCAGCTTCATTCTCATTGGTTTCCATGAAATGTTTAAGTTCTTCTTTGATTTACTGGTTGATCCAAACATTCTTGAGCAGGATAGTCTCTAGCTACCAAGTGTTCAAATTCCTTCTGAACTTTTTCTTGTGGCTGAGTTCCAGTTTCAAGGCATTGTAGTCAGAGAATATGCAGGGAATATTCGCAATATTTTGGTATCAGTTGAGCCCTGATTTGTGACTTGTATGTGGTCTATTCTCAAGAAATTTCCATGTGCACTCAAGAAGACTGTTCTGCTGTTTTAGGGTGGAATATTCTGAATGTATCTATGAGATCCATCTGGTCCAATGTGTCATTCAAAGCTCTTGTTTCTTTGTTGATTTTCTGTTTGGATTATCTTCCATTGCTGAGAGTAACGTGTTACTATCTCCTTCAATTAATGTATTCATATCAATATGACTCTACTTTGCTTAACAGTTGGCTTTTGTAGTTGGCTGCTCCCATGTTGGGGGCATAAATATTTACAATTGTTAGAACTTATAGGTGTATAGACCCTTTAAGAATGATGTAGTCTCCTTCTGTATCTCTGAATACAGTCTTTAGATTAAAATCTAATTTGTCTGGTATGAGAATTGCTATCCTGGTTTTTTTTTGCAGTCCATTGACATGAAAGATGGTCCTCCATCCCCTCACTTTCAGTCTGTAAGTGTCTTTAGATTCAAAATGTATCTCCTGTAGACATCTTATGGACAGGTCCTGTCATTTTATCCAGTCTTCAACCTTGTGCCATTTTATTGGAGCATTTAGGCCATTCATGGTGAGAGTGATTATTGATAGGTACGTTTTTATTGACATCATGTCGATTGTGAAGTTCTTGTTTCTATAGATTACCTCTGTAAATTTCTATTCTGTGTCATTCTTGGGTTCATTCTTTTATAAAACCCCCTTAATATTTCTTGTAATTCTGTTTTTGTGGTCGCATAATCTTTTAGACCTTGGTGGTCCTGGAAACTCTTTATCTCTCCTTTCATTTTGAAAGTCAACCTTGCTGGGTACATTATCCTCGGTTGCATATTTTTTTCCATTTAATTTCCTGACTATGTCTTGCTTTCAGGCTTGTCAGGTTTCTGTTGACAGGTCTGACATTATTCTGATGCTCCTCCCTATGTACATAAGGGATCTCTTCCCTCTACCTGCCCTTAAGACACATTCTTTGAAATCATTATTCATGAATTTCACAATTATGTGCCTGGAGGTTTTTCTAGCTTCTTAGATTTTTGGGGGTGTCCTCTCTGCCTCTAGGACACAAACACTTGTTTCATTCCCCAGATTATGGAGATTTTCATCCAGTATTTGTTCAACTATATCTTCTAGCCTTCTTTCTATCTCAACTCCTTCAGGGATTCCAAAAATTCTGATATTGGAATATTTCATGGCATCATTTATTTCCCTAATTCTCTTTTCATGGTATTTTAGCTATTTGGTCCAAGACTTCTCCTGCTTCTCCTTCTCAATCAATCTATCTTCTAGATCATTAATTCAATCTTCTGCTTCACTTACACTAGCTGTTAGGGTATTTAAATTATATTGGATCTCATTGATAGCATTTTAACCCCTACCAGTTCAGCTTTCACTTCTACCCTTAGAGCTTCTATCTTGCCACTAATGTTCTTTTCCAATTTAGCCATTTCTTGAATAACTGCTACCCTGAATTCCATTTCTGTCATATTGTTTGTGTTCATATCCAGTAGTTCTGTGACAGGGGTTGCAGACTCTTAACTTTTTCTTCTGTTGGTTGTTCCTCCTCCGAGTCATATTGGTGAGGGGTTGTTGAGGTGATATATAGCGGAATATATCAAACATTTTCCAGGTTTCCAGGAAAGTTGCTCTTTGAAAAGTTTTGGAGCAATGAGAAGTTACCATCAAAATTAAAGAAGAACAAAAAAATAGAAAAAAAGAAAAGAAGCAAGAAAAATCCTGGCCAAAACAGGCCCCAATCATGGATTTATATGGCATAAAAACAAAAAAGAATAAACAAAAAGACCATCAAAAGTTAAAGAAATGGGAAAAAATAAAAAAGCAAAACCCAGCCCAGTCGACCTCCAAGAACAGTATTTATATATTACAAAGGAAAAAACAAATACACAGATACACTGACAGAATAATAGGATGGGAAGGTGAATACAAACACTCATTGGGGGCAAAAAACGTATTTCAGTTCCTCCTGGGTGTATCTTGTTATTATTGTTAGAGGACTCCACTTTGTAAGAATATAGGAAAATTAAAACTGGTTTATATATTGGGGTAGTATTAACTAGAAATGAGGGATTACCTTGAAGCTTATATCTATATGTATATTTAAAAGAAAAAAGAAACAAGCAAATAAACACAGGTATGTGTATGAAAGAAGTTCAAGGTAAAAAGTTATTATGGAATGTTGTATTAAATATCATGTTGTAATAATAAATGGGTTAAAAAATAAAAGAACAAGAATCATAGTGTTAGAAAGTGGCCTAGTTTCATTCTTTAACATATAGCTGCCCAGTTTTCTCAGCTCTCTTTATTGAAAAAACTGTCTTTTCCCATTGCATATTCTTTTCTCCTATGTCATGGTTCAATTGACCATATAATCATAGGTTTATTTATGGGCTCGCTCTTTTGTTCCATTGAATGTGCCCATTTTTTTGTGCTAATACCATACTGTTTTGATTACTACAGATTTGTAGTATATTTTGAAATCTGGTGTTGTGATACCTCCAGCTTTGTTCTTCTCACTCAGGATTGCTTTGGCTATATGGAGGTCTTCTGCGGTTCTATACAAATTTTACTGTTATTTGTTCTAGGTTTGTGAAAAATACGGTGGCATTTTGATAGGGATTGCATTGAACCTTTGCAAATCAATCAACACCATATCAAGAAAATGGAGTATAAAAATTATATGATCATCTCACTAGATGCAGAAAAAGCATTTGCAAGAATCAACATCGATTCATGATAAAAAATCAACAAAATGGGGTTAGAAGGAAGATACCTCTACATAATAAAAATTGTATATAAAAAACTCACAGCTAACATCATATTCAATGCTGAAAAACTAAGAACATTCCTTATAAGGTCAGGAAAAAAGCAAGAATATCCACTCTCATCACTTTTATTCAACATTATACTGGAGGTCCTAACCACAGGACTCAGACAAAAAAAATAAATAAAAGTCATCCATATTGGTAAAGAAGTTAAACTGTCACTACTTTCAGATGACATCATACTACACACAGAAAATCCCGGAGTCCATCAAAAAACTACTAGAAGTAATAAGCAAGTTCAGTAAAGTGGCAGTATACAAAATTAATAGCCAGGAATCAGTAGCATTTCTATACACTAATAATGAAGTAGCAGAAAGAGAAATTTAAAAAAACCCACAATTTTCAATTGCACCAAAAGGAATAAAATATCTAAGAATAAACTTAACCAAAGAGGTGAAAGACCAGTATCTGTAGTCCAAAAATCACAAAACACTGATGAAATAAATTGAAGATGACACAAATAAGTAGAGATCTTTTATGCTCAGGGATTAGAAGAATTAATATTGTTAAAATGTCATATTACCCAAAACAATCCACATTTTTCATTCTTAAGCAGAATTGGAATTTTATAATCCCTTCTGTTTGCTGATAACAAAAACCAATATTAAGCATTTGATGCCAGTTCCCCCAATGTGTGAAAAGTAACATGACAACAGCTGTATGACCTTGAAGAAGACTCATTAACTATAATCTATCATTGTAAAGTAACTACCCCACCTCTGCCATCCAACAATTCACCCAGGTAGCCTGCTATTTTTGTCTGCAGTGTTAGTTTTGCATTTAGATTGCACAGTTATAGGGAACCACATAACACAGTTTTCAATCCCTCCAATCCTCTTGCCCCAAATTGGCAAAATAAAATGTGTCTCTCAAGATCTTCATGGTTACCTTCAAGGATCATGGTATAGGAAATCAGTGACATATAGGCAAAATAAATATATTAGCCTATATTTGTATTTGACTATACAGATAGCCCCAACTGCAAAGCTCTTCAGGTCATCTGTCCTGAAAAAACATTGTAAAGGAATATATTAAAGCAAACCTTCCAGTGAGAATAAAAATGGAAAACTCTTTCTGAGGTATTAAGTACTCTAAACCATCCCTTAGAAATCAAAAGGAATCAAGTCACAGCATGGAAGGCTTAAGACATCAAATTTAATCCACAATATTATATACATATATCCTCCAGGTTGTCAAAATTATGACCAATTTAATTGGAGCCAGTGCCCCTTACTTCGAGGAGCCTATAGGTATCTCTCAAACTCTATGGTATCTGAATGTGGACTCCACTACTTAGGAATGTCATAAGTTCAAAGCCATAGCTTTGGGTACTCCAAACACCTAAAAATGAGAATATGGACACCAGAGGTTCCTTTCAAACCTGAGCTGCTAGGAATATACAAGTATCTTTGTGAGTATCTGAACAGAGGGTTCACAAAGGAGGCAGACGCAGCTCCTCTCTGTTTTGGACATGAATACCCATGTAAATCTTTATCTCTACATCTTTCCTTGAAAGGTAAAAGAGTTCTAAGTATAATCAAAATCCCAAATCCCCATTTGTGGTTTCTAATTTTGTGGACTTTTATGACATTATCAAACATTCTGCTATTTGTCTGTCTATGTGAACTTTAAACTGTACTGTGTTTCAAGTTTCATTTTTTCACTAGAGTAAAAATCAAATACTGTCATTGAAAATTCCTCAGAAAAACTATCCATATTCTTTCTTATAGAGAAAAACAGGAATATACATTTGTTAAAATTATTTAGTTTTGAATTATGATTGGTTGATACTTAGAAACCAAGAAAATACTGAATTCAGCTCTGTTCTTAATAGTTTATAATTCTGGAGTCCCTGGGTGGCTCAGTCAGTTAAGTAGCTGCCTTCAGCTCAGGTCATGATCCCAGGGTCCTGGGATGGAGCCTTGCATCAGACTCCCTGTTCCATGAGGAGTCTTCTTCTCTCTCTCCCTCCATCCCTCCCCCCACTCTTGTGCTCTCTCTCTCAAATAAATAAAATCTTTTTAAAAAAACTATATATTTCTTTTTTTATTAAGAAATTTTGACTTTCAGTCATTTCAATTCATTGTAGCTCTTCCTATTCTTAACAACCAAAAGTTATTTGTCCCTATATGACCTATCTACTGCTATCCCCAATATTAATCTATACTCCAATCTTTATACTTTATCTGTACCTTTATCTATATCTATATCTATATGTCTTAGGGCATTTACACTTCTTCCCTTTTATTGAAGTAACAAATCCATAAAAGCATGTGTTATTTCTCCCACTAGATTCATCAAGAGGCAGGGAGGAACTTAGTCTGAGCCTACTTATATTCCTACAATGCCCAGTAGAGTCCTTTGAATATTATAATATACCTGAAAATATAAGTATAGACATATAATGTGTTGAAAGATAGTTAATATTTTTCTCAAAGTACAATAGGTAACTAGATAGTTCAAGGAATGGGATATTATGGTTAGTGTCTGGTTAGTGTCTGTAACTGAGTTTTACCATCAGAATCTGCTCAAAAGTGACAATTTAAATAATTATTAAAGTCTTGTGATTTAATAACATTCCAAAATATGAACAGTTTCCTAGTTTTGTAAATATAAGTTTATAACAAAATATGATTTTTCTCAGATGAGCAGAAATAATGCTATAGCTTGCAGTCATTAATCTGAGCATAATTAACCATTGTGCCATATTGGATATGCAGAGAACAAATAAAATTGAAATGAATACTGATATCAAGATATTTCTTGAATTACCTTATCATTTCATGACTCCTTAAAGATAAATAGAATTTCAAAGAGAAATTTAAGTGAAGATTTAAAGTAGTTATTTTTCAGTTAATCATGGCTTTATTGTACCATTCCCAAGCATTTTCTGCCAGCCCCATAAATGAATAAGACATCCAAATAAAATTTAAAAATATATACTATTTAAGTATACATATGTGTGTATATATACATAAACTTATATGTGTGTGCATATATAATATTTTGATTAGAAACAGTTTACAATGATAAATAAGCATTCTGAATTTCTTCATGAAACTTGTGGACTTGTGCATTTATTTGCAAAAAGGCATAAAGAATATATTAATTAGGTAAACAATCTCTGTGGAAACCGCCCTCACAAAAAGGTTCTAATTGCAATGGAAAAATCATATGATGCCAACTGACTTTCTAATTTCAGTTTTGTATTCTCTGTGTTCATCTTCTGCACTGATTTCACCATATGCATTCTTCTTTTTTTGTCAATGTAATGCAACAAGAAGACAACCAAAACATCACTCAGGAAGGAATGTGCCCTATTCTAAGGAAAATATTTGTTTTATCCAAAAATACATCAAAGAGAAATGTAAAGAAACTATTCAAATTCTCAGAAAGGTGCCAGGAAGATGGCAGAGTAGGAGGACACTAAGCTCATCCCATCCTATGTTTACAACTAGATATCACTCATATACAAGTCCATAAATAGAAAGTAATATGAAGACTAACAGAACAAATTCCACAACTAAATGTAGAGAGGAAGCCACATCAGAGAGATTAGGAAGGACATAAATGGTAGTCAGGAGCTGCATGCAGGAAGGTGGGAACTGCCATCACAGAGAGAGAAAAGCACCAGTGAACCCGCACAGGAAACACAAATCCCCATAACATCTAGCCTTGAAAACCAGAGGGGCTGAATTCTGTGAGTTTTTATAACCATTGGGACTTGGAGCCTGGAGCTTTAAAAGTTAGTGGAATCAGCACTGGATGAGTCATGAGGGCAAATGTTAGCCAGGTCTCCACCATTAAAGAGACAACAGCTCAAGAAGAGACAACATAGAAAAGACAGCTTGCACAATGGGAAGGATATCTGTTTATACAGATTTCAAAGCATGTTATGGGACTTCTCTGGGAACAAAGGAGCTGACAGTCACCGTTTTTATCCCCCAACCCACAGCATAATCACAAAGTCACCTACAGAGGCAGCACTGCAGACACTTGTTACCCAAACTCCTGGTAGTGGGCCATGTCCACATATTCTCATGAATGCTCCCCCACTCCAAGCCTGCTTGGCTCAGCCCTAGGCTCAGCACATTTTTTGTTAATGCTGCATACCTCACCCAACAGCTGCACACAAATGTGGCCTTCCTCAATCACTGCACTCCATGCCCAGCTACCATGCACATAGATGCCACATGACACAACCAGCCACCAGATACAGACACAATGCCCAACCACTGTGCACAGAAGTCTGGGCTCCTGGCCTACTGTGCACCATGCCCCCACCTGCCTTGCTTTAGGGATTCACCTAGGACTAATAGCTAACTGTGAATTTTCCTAATACTGGCACCCCTAAACCTGAGCCCTTCTACTGTCATGTTCCAACAGACCCAGCCTCTCTGGATCTCACTACCATCACAGAGAGAAAATACAACTCATAGCAGGCAAAATCAGTGCAGACATCTGGACTTAAAGGAAAAATGACTCAGACATAATGGCACAACACAAGCAACACACATGGCAAACTCTCATAAAGTGGCAGGTTCTGGTGAACAGAGAATACTGCACTTCGGGGCACTACAGGACCTCTTCTTCATAAAGCCATGACTTTCAAGAGCAGAAGACATAGTTAACTACCCTAAAACAATGAAACACACTCAAAAAAGTAGACAGAATGAAGAGACAGAAGAATATTTCCCAAATGAAAGAACACAACAAAATCACAGCAGGATATCTCACCAAAGAGAAATAAATAATATGCCTCATGCATAATTTAAGTAATCAACATAAAGATACACACTGGAACATTGCAGGAATAAGAGAACCTTAGGATCCTCCGGGTCCATGAACACAACTAGATAACTACCAAACCATCCTAAATACCCCAGAAATCAATCTGAAGACTCACAAAACAAACTCCACAGCAAAAGGGAGAGAAGAGGTCACATTGAAGAGGCTAGGTAGTGCAGAGACATGGTTTAGGGCATAAATGGATCATGGGTGCTGCAGAGGGGAGGGAGCCACAGTCACTGAGAAGGGGGGGAAACACACAGGGTAGCACACAAAGGGAATATGTCCTCAAAGCTATTGGCTTGGAAAATGAGTAAGGATGAATTTTGTGAGTCCCTGCAATGATCAGGGCTTAAAGTCTAGAATTATAAAAGTCAGCAGGCTTGACTGAGATACACTTGGAGGGCACTGCCCTCCTCCTAGAGAGAAAGCAGGAAAACAAGTCAGATGCAGTGTGGAAATATCAATTTGAAGAACCACTGGGACACACAGGTGGGAGATTATTCACTCTTCTTGGATCATGTCCCTGAGAGGTAGCATTTATGGAGAAGCCCCTCCAGGAATGAAGCAGCTGGATGGCACAATTTAACCCCCTTACCCTTCAACGTAAATATAGAACAACCTGCAAGAAACAACCCAGCACCAACAGTGGCAGCCTGCTTGTTTAGACCAAGCCCTACCTTCCTGAGCTCAAGCTGGACTACCTTTCTCAGTCAAGCTTGTCTCAGTCCCAGCCCAGAGGACCCCTCCCCGAGAAGACAAGCAAAAACTCTTGTCCACACCACCTCAGCCAACCAGAGAGTTCTGAAGGCCTTAGTTCCAGTGGAAGAGGTGATAAGTCTAATTTAACAAGCAGACAGAACTCATCTATTTAAAACACACCACATTCATGCAAGGGATCAGAAACTATTGACAGCAAGCAATAAGTACCTCTGCAGATAACTTACCTGAAGGAAAGAGCAACCCAAAACACAGCAGCATGATGCATGCAACACACCCTAGAGGCAGTCTCTGAAGTGCCAAGTCCTGTGCACTACAGGAACTCATCTTCCTAAGGTCATTACTTTCCAGAGCAGCAGACATAACTGGCTTTTCTAACTTAGAGAAGAAGGCAGAGACTTAGACAAATGAAAAGACAGAGAAATTTATCCCAAATTAAAACAATATAAGGTCATGGCCAGAGATCTAGGTGAAAAAAGATATTAGTTACAAGCAAGATGGAGAATTTAAAACAATAATCAGAAGGCTACTAATTGACCTTGACAAAAGAGTACAAGACATAAAATGGACCCTTACACAGAGGAAAAAAAAAAACTTTAAAAGGTGTCAATCAGAATTGAATTCAATAAATGAGATCAGAAACAAGTTTGATGCAATTAACAGGATGCTAGAAGAAGCAGAGGAAAAAATTCATGACATAAAAGACAAAATAATGGGAAATAATGAAACTGAACAAAATAGAGAAGAATTATGCAACATGAAAATACACTTAAGAAAATCAGTAGCTATATCGAATGTAATAACATTTATATTATCAGAGTCCAAAATGAAGAAGACAGAGGAAAGGAGGTAGAAAATATATTTGAAGGAAAAATAGCTGAAAACTTCCCTAATCTGGGGAACAAAAAGTCATACATATCCAAGAGGAATAAAGAACTCCCACCGAAATCAACAAAAGCAGGCCAACTCCAAGACATATTATAATTAAATTTACAAATACAATGATAAACAACACAACAAAAAAATTAAAGGAGTAAAAGAAAAAAAACTTGCAAGGGAAACTCATAAGGCTGCCTGGAGATAGCTCAATAGAAACTTGGAAATACAGAAAGGAAAAACATGATGTAGTCAAAGTGGTGAAAGAGAAAAAATATGCAGCCAAGAATACTCTATCAAATAACATTAGCATTCATAAAGGAAGTTGAGATAAAAAGTTTCCCAGACAGAAATTAAAGGAGTTCATGACCACTAAAACAGCCCTGCAAGAAATATTAAAGGAAAATATTTGAGTGGAAAGGAGAGACCAAAATTGACAAAGACAAGAAAGGAACAGAAAAAAATCTACAGAAATAATGACAAAACAAGTAACAAAATGACACTAAACAGATATCAATAATTACTTTGTATGCAAATGAAATAAATGATCCTATCAAAAGACATAAGGTGTCAGAATGGATTAAAAAAACAATGACTCATCCCTATTCTGCTGACAAGTCATATCAGACCTAAAGACATCTGTACATAGACAGTGAGGAGATGAAGAAGTTTTTAACACACAAATGAACGCTAAAAGAAAGCCAGAGTAGCAATACTTACATGGGACAACCAGACTTTAAAACAAAGACTATAACAAGAAATAATGAAGGGCACTATAAGGGCTCCTGGGTGGTTCAGTTGTTAAGCACCTGCTTTCAGCTCAGGTCATGAAACCAGGGTCCTGGGATTGAGCCCTGCATCAGGCCCCCTGCTCTTTGGGCTCCTGCTCAGCGGGAAGCCTCCTTTTCCTTTGTATTTCCTCTCTCTCTCTCTCTCTCTCTCTCTCTCTCTCTCTCTCTCTTTATTTTATAAATAAAATCGTAAAAAAGAAGGCCACTATACCATAACAAAGGGGACAATCAAGCAAGAAGATCTAAGAACTATAAATATTTATGTCCCCAATATGGAAACACACAAATATACAAAACAATAACAGACATTAGGGAACTAATTGAGGATAACAAAATAATACTAAGAGAGTTTAACACCCCAGTTACATCAATTGACACATCATCTAAACAGAAAATCAAAAAGGAAATAATGGCTTTGAAAGACACACTCGATCAGATGGACTTAATAGATATATTCAGAACACTCAAGCCTAAAACAGTAGAATACACATTATTTCCAAGTGTGCATGGGACATTCTCCAGAATAGATAAAATGTGAGGTCACAAATACAAAAGGACTTAATACACACCAAACAACTTTTCCATCCATAGCATGATGAAACTATAAGTCAACCACAAGAAAAAAAAATAGAAAGGTCATGAACACATACATGTTAAACAACATGCTACTCAACAATGAGTGGCTCAACCAGGAAATCAGAGAAGAAGTTAAAAAATACATGGACACAAATGAAAATAAATATACAATGATCCAAAACCTTTGAGATACAGCAAAAGCAGTCCTATGAAGGAAATATAGAAAAATAAAGGGCTACCTCAAGAAGCAAGAAAAATCTCAAATAAACATTCTCACATTGTATCTAAAGGAACTACAAAAAGAAATATAAAACCAGTAGAAAGAAAGTATAAGGTAAAGTACTATGCTGAGTGATAAAAGTCAATCAGAGCAAGACAAATACCATATGAAAATACTGTATGATTTCACTCATACATGGAATTTAAGGAACAAAACAAATAAGCAAAATGGAAAAATAAAGAAAGAGATGCAATCTAAGAAACAAACTGTTAAGTATAGAAAGCTAAGTGATGGTGGGCAGAGAGATAGGTTAAATAGGTGATGGGGATTAAGGGGTACAGTTGTTGTGATGAGCATGGGTATTTTATGGAAGGGTTAATGACTATATTGTAAGTCTAAAACTAATATTTCACTGTATGTTAACTAACTGGAATTTAAATTATAACATAAGAAAACATGGAAAAAACAAGATACTCACTGGACTTCAGTAAAGGGTGGAGGACGTCAGTGAGACCCTTGACAAAGAGATAAAAAATAACATATCAGAGATGAAGAACTCAAAAAATGAAATTAAAAATATAATAGATGGAATAAATAGTATGTGACAGGAAGCAGAGGAACATATCAATGATCTGGAAGATAGAGTAATTAAAAATAATGAAGCTGAGCAAGTGAGAGACAAACAAATACTGCATAATGAGAATAATCTTTGAGAATTGGTTCTTCCATCAAGCATCACAATATTCTCATTATAGAGATCCCAGAATAAGGAGAAAGAAAGGTGGCAGAAAATGTTTTTGAAGAAAGAATACTTGAAAATTTTTCCAAATATTGGGAGGGAAACAGATCCAGACTCAGGAGGCAAAGAAATCATTTTAAAGATTGTAAGAGAAAGAAGAGGGTTACATACAAAAGAAACCCCATAATGATATCAGCTATTTCAGCAGAAGCTTTGTAAGCCAGAATTGAGTGGCATGATATATTTGATGTTCTGAAAGGAAAAATCTGAAGCCAAGAGTACTCTATTCAATGATATATCATTCAGAATAGAAGGAGAGGTAAAGAGTTTCCTAGATAAACAGACTTAAAAGAATTCATGACCACTAAAACAGCCCTGCAATAAAAGTTACATGGGACTCTATGAGTCGAAAACAAAAGCAGTGAGTAAGAGTAAGAAAAATTAGAAGCATAAAGTAAAAGAATGTAAAAGATGAAACCAAATATCTGAACCATGGAGGGGAAAAGAATAAAGAATGAGTTAAAAAATAAGCAACCATGTAGTTAATATAGACTGCTATATGCAGAAGATGTTATATGTAAACTGAATGGTAACCACAAATTGAAAAACAGTAATATTTCTTTTGTAGCTAGTGCCAAGTGATAGGACTCTCTCAGGACAACTGGCACAAGCATGACAATACCGGGGGCAAAAAGTAGAATTATAAGCAAGGGTGCCCCACTGTCAATACTAAGATTGGTCCCTGCCACATTCATACAGTCCATATTTGGGGAGTCAACAAGAGGATCCATGCTTTGAGGCTGGATGTGGGAAACTTTGTCTAGGGTTCTGACTGTTGTAATTACAAAAGAAGGATTATTGATGTCATCCACAGTTCATCAAACAAGGAACTAATGCACACAAAGGCCCTGGTGAAGAACTGTATCATGCTCATTGACACTTTGGGTACAGTGGTGTGAGTCCTGTTATGCACCACCCCTGGGTCATGAGAAGGGGGCCAAGTTGATGCCCAAGGAGGAAGAGATTTAAGAAAAAACAAAAAATTCAAAAGAAATATAATGAAAGGGAAAAAAATACCCAAATCAGCAGTTTTCTGGAGAAGCAGTTTCAGGGTGGCAAGCTTCTTGCACACATCACTTCAAAAACAGGCCAGTGAGGCCAGGCAGATGGATACGTGCTAGATGAGAAAGAAGTAGGCTTTCATCTGAGGGAAAAAGAAGCTCAGAAAGGCAAATAAATCTTTCTACCTTCTATCTTTGATCATATAATAAAAGTGTTTATAGTTCTAAAGAAAAGTAGTAATAGCTATACAAAAAACAAACAGTAAGAAACCAAAATATATCATTTAAAAAAAGCCAGCTAACCATGAAAGAGGGCCATAAAAGAAAGGAACTACAAAAACAACAACTAATAAAGTCATGAAATGGCAATAAATACATATTCATCAATAATTATTTTGGGGGCACCTAGATGGCTCAGTCTAAGTGACCAACTTGTGATTTCAGCTCAGGTCATGACCTCAGGGTTGTGAGATCAAGCCCCATGTTGATCTCTGTGCTCAGTATGCTCAGTATGAAGTCTGTTCCATCTTCTCCTTTCCCTGCTCTCACTCTCTCCCAAATAAATAAATAAAGTCTTTAAAAATTACTTTGAATGCAATTGGACAAAAATCTTAAGTCAAAAGAAATATGGTGACAGAATGGATAAAAAAAATAAGACTCATCTATATTCTGCCTACAAGAGACTCATTTTAGACCTAAGAATACCTTCAGATTGAAATTGAGGAGATAGAGAAATATTTATCATGTAAATGGATGTCAAAAGAAAGCCACAGTGGCAATACTTATATCACACAAAATAATTTTTCAAACAAAGTCTGTAACAAAAGACAAAGAAAGGCACTATATATTAATACAGGAGATAAACCAACAAGAAGATATGACAATTTTAAATATTTATGTACCCAATATAGGAGTGGTTAAGTATCTATAATAGTTAATAACATGTAGCAACATGGACTGGACTGGAAGAGATTATGCTGAGTGAAATAAGCCAAGAAGAGAAAGTCAAGTATCGCATGGTCTCACTTACTTGTGCTGCATGAGGGGCAAACTGGAGGACAGTGGCAGAAGGAAAGCAAATGGGAACTAGGGTAATCTAGGGAGGGAAACGAAACAACAGAGACTTTGAACACAGAAACAAACTGAGGGACTTGGAGGGAGGGGGCTGGAGGGATGTGCGAGCCTGGTGGTGGGTACTGGGGACACCTAAAGCGTGGAGCACTGGGTGTGGGGAATGGGGAATGAATCTTGAAACACTGGAAAAAAAAATTTTAGTAACAATAAAAAAAATCAGTTGATCATAAATATTAAATATAAATTACCATAAAAAAGTTAATAACAAATATAAAGGGAGCAATCAATACTAATAAAACAATAGTAGGGACTTTGACACTCCACTTTCATTGGTGAACAGAACATCTAAAAACAAAATAAACAAGAAAACAGTGGTTTTGAATGACACATTGGACTAGATGAATTTAACATATATGCAGATCATCCCATCCTAAAACAGCAGAATAAAATTACAAGTGCACTTGAAACATTTTCCAGAATATATTACATACTAGATGACAAATCAGGCCTAAATGAATACAAAAAGACAGAGATCACACCATTCATATTTTTTACTACAACACTATGAAACTTGAAGTCAACCACAAGAAAAAATTGAATACCACAAATACATGGAGGTTAAGCAACAAGCTACTAAACAATGAATCAAGCATGAAATCAAAGAAGAAATTTAAAAACTAATGGGAACATAAGGGGTAATATAGAGGACAGTAGGAGAAGGAAAGGAAATGGGAAGAACGGTAATTCAGAGAGAGAAATGAAACACGAGAAACTTTGGACACAGAAACAAACTGAGGGACTCGGAGGGAAGGGGTGGGGGGATGGGATAGCCTGGTGGTGGGTACTGAGGTGGGCACGTATTGCATGGAGCACTGGGTGTTGGGCACGTACTGCATGGAGCACTGGGTGTGGGGCATAAACAATAAATCTTGGAACACTGAAAAAATAAAATAAATTTAAAGTAAAAAAAAAATACATGGGAATAAATTAAAATGAAAACACAACATTCCAATATCTTTGGGGTGTAGCAAACATGGTCCTGAGGGAAGTATATAGCAGCACAGGCCTATATTAAGAAGCAAGAAAAATCTCAGATAAAACAACCTGACTTTACACCTAAAGGAATTAGGAAAGAAAAAACAAACAAAGCCTAAAGCCAGTAGGAGGAAGGAAATAATAAAGGTTAGAACAGAAATAAATGACATAGAAAGCAGAAAACAAACAAAAACAACAAAAAAGAGAGAACAGATCAATGAAACCTCTGAAAGGATCCAAAAAATGGATTAATCTCTAGCCACACTCATCAAAAAGAAAAAAAAGAGAGAAAGGAACCAATAAACAAAATCACATATGAAAGAGGAGAAATAACAACCAACACCACAGAAATACAAACAGTTATGAGAATATTATTCAAAATCATATGCCAAAAAATTGGATAAACAAGAAGAAATGGATAAATTCCTGAGAACATCCAAATTACCAAAACTTAAACAGGAAAAAATAGAAAATCTGAACAGACCAATAACCAGCAAAGAAGTTGAGTCAGTAATCAAAAAACTCCTCACAAACAAAATTCCAGACCAAATGGTTTCACAGGCCAATCATGCCAAATATTTAAAGAAAAATTAATACCTATTATTCTCAAAATACCTATTCCTCTAAAAACATAAAGAAAACTTCCAAATTCATTCTATGAGACAAGTATCAGCCTGATACCAAAACAGATAATGACACCATAAAAAAGAAAGAGAGATAGAGAGGAGAGAGAGAGAGAGAAAGAGAGAGAGAGAGAGAGAGAGAGAGAGAGAGAGAGAAGAGCAGTACAGGCCAGTATCCCTAATGAGTATAGATGCAAAAATCCTCAATAAAATATTAAAAAAACAAAACCAGCAATACATTTAAAAAAATCATTCACCATTCCAGTTGAATCATCCCATTCAAGTGGGATTTATTCCAACGAATCAAGGGTGGTGTAATATTCATAAATCATTCAACACGATGCATCACATCAATAAGAGAAATGATACAAACCCAAATGGTCATATATATAGATGTAGAAAAACCATTTGACAAAGTACAACAGTCATTTAAGATAAAAACCCTCAACAAAGTAGGTTTAGAGTGAACATACCTCAATATAATAAAGGCCATGTACTGAAAACCCACAGTAAACATCATACTGAAGGCTGAAAAACTGAGAACTTTCCCCTAAGGTCAGGAACAAGTCAAGGGTGTCCACTCTCACCACTTTTATTTGACATAATTCTGGAATTCCTAATCACAACAATCAGACAACAACAACAACAACAACAAAAGGTATCCAAATTGGAAAGGAAAAAGTAAAATTTTCATTATTTGCAAATGCCATGTTACTATACACAGAAAATCCCAAAGACTCAAAGTAAAAGCTACTAGAGCTGATAAATGAATTCAGAAAAGTTGCAGGATACAAAATTAATGTGAAGAATTCTGTTGCACCAATATACACTAATATGTGTATATACACCAATAATGTATACACCAATAATGAGGTACTGGAAACAGAAATTAAGAAAACAATCCCATTTACAATTGCACCAAAAATAATAAGATGCCTAAGAATAAACCTAACCAAAGAGGTCAAGGACCTGTACTCTGAAATCTATAAACAATGATTAAAGAAATTGAAGATGAAAGAAAGAAATGGGCAGACATTCCATACTCATGGATCGGTGGGAAAAATATTGTTAAAGTAGCCATACTACCCAAAGCAACCTACACATCTAATGCAATCCCTATCAAAATACAACCAGTATTTTTCACATACCTAGAACAAACAATCCTAAAATTCATATTGAACCACAAAAGACCCTGAAGAGCCAAAGCAACTTTGGTAAGAACTTTGGTTAAAAAAAAAAAAAAAAAGCAATGCTGGAGACATCACAGTTCCATACTTCAAGTTGTATTACAAAGCTTTAGTAATCGAAACAGTATGGTATAGGCATAAAAATAGACACATAGAACAATGGAACAGAACAGAAAACCCAGAAATAAACCCGCAATTATGTGGTTTTAGTCTTTGACAAAGCAGGAAAAAATATCCAGTGGGAAAAAGAGAGTCTCTTCAACAAATGGTATTGGTAAAACTGAACAGCTACATACAAAATAATGAAACTGGGCTACTTTCTTTCTCCATAGATAAAAATAATGTTAAAATGGATTAAAGACATAAATGTGAGACTTGAAACCATAGAAATCCTAGAAAAGAGGAGAGGCAGTAAGTTTTCTGACATTGGCAATAGCAACATTTTTCTATGTATGTCTCCTGAGGCAAAAATAAATGCATAAAAGCAAAAATAAACTACTGAGATTACATCAAAACAAAAAGTTTCTGCACAGCAAAAGAAACAATTAACTAAAAGGCAACCTATGGAATTGAAGAAGATATTAACAAATGATACATACAATGAAGTGTTAGTATCCAAAATACATAAAGAGCTTATAAAACTCAACACCAAAAATATTTCAATTTCAAAATAGGCAGAAGATATGAACAGACATTTCTCCCAAGAAGACACCTAATGGCCAACAGGCACATAAAAAGTTGCTCAATATCTCTCATCATCAGAAAAATGCAAATCAAAACTACAGTGACATATCACTTCACACCTTACAGAATGGCTGACATCAACAACACAAGAAACAACAAATGGTGGTGAGGATGTAGAGAAAAAAGAACACTTGTGCATTGTTGGTTAGAAAGCAAACTGGTGTATCCACTATGGAAAACTATATAGAGGTTCCTCGAAAAGTTAAAAATAGAACTACCTATGATTTGATGATCATAATACTGTGTATTTACACAAAACAATATAAAAAACAGTAATTCATAGGTATACATGCACCTTTATGTTTATACCAGCTTATTTGTAATAGTCAAATTATGGAAGTAGTCCAGATGTCCATCAACTGATGAATACATAAAGATTTGGTAGATAACACATTTTTTTTTATTGTTACTAAAATTATTTTTCGAGTGTTTCAAGATTCATTCCCCATTCCCCACACCCAGTGCTCCACGCTTTAGGTGTCCCCAGTACCCACCACCAGGCTCGCACATCCCTCCAGCCCCCTCCCTCCAAGTCCCTCAGTTTGTTTCTGTGTTCAAAGTCTCTGTTGTTTCGTTTCCCTCCCTAGATTACCCTAGTCCCCATTTGCTTTCCTTCTGCCACTGTCCTCCAGTTTGCCTCTCATGCACCGCAAGTGAGACCATGCGATACTTGACTTTCTCTTCTTGACTTATTTCACTCAGCATAATCTCTTCCAGTCCAGTCCATGTTGCTACAAAAGTTGGGTATTCATCCTTTCTGACGGAGGCATAGTATTCCATTGTATATATGTACCACATCTTCTTTATCGATTCATCTGTTGATGGGCACCTTGGCTCTTTCCACAGTTTGGCGATTGTGGCCATTGCTGCGATGAACATTGGGGTGCATATGGCCCTTCTTTTCACTAC
>PITA01007861.1:0-88732 GCA_004023965.1 Spilogale gracilis | reverse complement strand
TTCTTCTTCTTCTTCTTCTTCTTCTTCTTCTTTTGGTTATATAGGTAACTTTAGACAGGATATAATCACATCGTGTTTAGCTGGAAAACAATCTCTTAAGGTAATTTTGCAACTTTTCATTCTCATTCATTATGTTTTGATTTCACTATTTTAACTCTCAGAGGGTGACTTAATTTCCAGGTGTTTCCAGAGTACTTTCCTCCAGTTTCCAACAATGACAATGGCACCTATAGCATCCACTGAATTGTGCCATAGGTTGTATTATTTCCATTCATGATGGATTTGGGAATTAAAATTATTCTATTTGGTATTTATTTATTATATAAACATAAATTCTGTCATTGCATTTAGGCATAAATCTTATTTCTAAATTTCTATTCTAAAATATTGTTAGAGATTAAACATATAATGTATATATCTTATATATATCTTGCATATTTTCCTTTTTTGCTTCTGATTATTTTCCATTTCTATAGCTTTTCAAGCCCTTCCCACTTTCCCATAAGTCAGCTAAGAATCATTCAGTCTTAGTAAGGTGAAGGAGAAATCCTTCTCTATTAAATCCTTCTCAAACAATAAACTATGCATTGTGTGCTCTCGCTCATAACTAATATCAATCAATAGTTCCTAATTGTCATCCATATGGAACTCCTGAATACAGGATCTAGTTGGCAACGTTCTGCCTCCCTCCACAATGCATTATTCCTTGCTCCTGTTGTTTACCAGTATGATGCAATCTTACCACCTCCACTAAGTAGTCCTTTAATTGTATATCCATGGTCCCTTGAGAGTCATTCTAAATTCTTTCATAAAAAAAGTAAAAACAAGCTGTTTATTATTTTTATTCTTTTGCAACCTAGAGGATTTTTGATAATGCTATTAGATAATTAGATCATTTACTAAATACAAAATTTGTTTTACTAATTCTTCACAAAACTTCTAACAGATATTTTTTTCTCTTTATATAGGAAAAAGAGGCACAAGAATTTGAGCTAATTGAAAATGGCTTAAATCTAATAAGTGGAAGAGCTGGAATTTATTCTCATTGGTATTCCTAAGTTTTGCTTATGAATAAGTGTTCTTAAGAAAAAGGTGGATAAATGAGCTCATTTCAGTTGGGTTGTCCTATTTCTTTTTGACAAACATTTATACAGATAATGATTTGTCTTAAGAATATTTATCCACTTACATGACAGGTAGAATAAGTTTCTATAAAAAATTCCTATGCCACCAAAAATCCATGTATCAGACTTTTGGGCAGAACAGACTCTGCAGTCCACATGCTCAAATCTAAAATGCTCTTAACAGTTTTACTATATGAAAATGTGTTTGGACTTTCTTGGACAAGTGAAGGGAACCTATGAATTTGAGACATGGGGAAAGAAATGGGCATGAAATAAATACCTTAAAGTCAGAGGTACCCTGAAAAGTGTTGACTTTTTATTAGAACTAGGAGTCAAAATCACTGACTTACCATCCTTAGCTATAGTTTTTATAGTACACAAAGGTCAAAGTTAGTAACAGTAGGACATTCAATCCCCATACATGTGCCATGTGCAATTTTAACTTCTGGATAAAATTTAATAATGTAATAGAAAACACGACATTGATAAGGAAGTGCTGAGAGTAATGCATGCCAGGCAAAGAGTAAAAATGAGAAGATTTCAGAGAAGAGGTAAATAGAGGAGTGGGCTGTGCATGAAGAATGGTTCAGAAGGCAGAAGTGATGGCAGAGCCATTGTAGATCATGTGGTATAGAAGCTTGAATGAATCCATAACCAGGCATCAAACACGAGACATAATGACACCTTAAATGGACAGAAAGAAAGCAAGTGTGTGTTGGAAGTAGCATAAGGTAACACAGCAGTAGGATAGCACTTCCTCCCAAATTGAAACCTAAATCCAAATCAAAAACTTTGTTTTAATGTGGGCTGGTGTTGATCTTACATGTGTCACAGAGCTGAATGAGAAACAGAGGTGAGAAGAGTTCAGTAGCAGTGAGGGATATATAACTTCACTCTCCTAGCCATTCAGGCACTAGAGATCCTAGGCCAGCTACCCAACCTGTGGAAATGTTCTTTTAGCTTGGGATATAGAAGTAGACATCAGAGAGAATAAAGCTTGAGGTTAATACCCTAGTCCAATTAGCTGTAATTCAGAAGCAATCAGTCTTTAATTCCAGCAGAAGGTAGGCAAAAAATGTAAAACATAACAAAATAAATAAACAAACAGCAGGATCCCAGTTGTAACTTGGCATAGTTGTAGGTGCCAGAGAATCCCCATAAGATACAAAGACCTTGATTTATTTTTTAAAAAAGAAACAAACAAACAAACAAAAAAACAAAGACCTTGATTTAAAATAGAAGATGAACTCTAAACTTGTATGAGGTCCAAGCTTATGTTAAGCTACTAGGCTTGCTATACACAAATTTTTAATATTAGATATTCGATTTATGATCAGCATTTAGTAAGCAGCTGCTATGTAACAGACTTTATCCTAAGTGCACAGATTACCATGAACTGAGGATCAAGACCTCCTAGTTTAACAGGGGAGATGGACAATATCATCAGCTGCAATGCACCATGGTAAGTACTACCAATTGGGAAATGGCGACGCAGGGACAATTTTCTAGTAGAAAGATCTTTTAAATGAAATTTTAAAGAACCATGAGTTAAAGAGGCAAAGAGGGCCTCCTGACTCCTAGAGAAGAAGGAAAATATTTTAGGCAGACGCAATTTAATGCACAAAGATATTGGTAACAGTATGGTGAGTCTGGGGAACTTCAAATAGTTCAGTTTGCTTGGCATTGAACAAGGAGGAAATAGGGTAGTGAGAGATGAGGAGGGAAGGTAAGCAGAGGCTGTGTTCCTAGGTAGGATAGGATGACAGCTCAGAAAATCAGAACCAGGTAGGTAAGCAAATTAGGGGTCTGGGGTATATGTTGCCAGGCGAAACTTTGAAGAATGAAGCAGGTATAATGTTCTGAGTGGATCATTTGGTATAAAATAAATGAGAGCCACCCAAGGCAAGCAAAGATGACAGAGGTCTGGTAGAGGGAGTCAGTTACATAACGTCAGTGTAGTATCCTCCACAGGCAGGCTCTGTTTTCACTCTTGAAATCTGCTTACAACCTTCCAATGACTTTCAGCACATTTTGACACTTCCAAAAGAAAACCTACAAGTGGAGAGTCTACTGAAAAGCTAGTGGCAGAGACAGGGGAGATGAGAATATCAGAAGACATTTCCAAGTCTCTCTTCTTGGTTAGGTGACATATAAGTTCCTTCCAAAGCATCTATGGCTCTTCACTGCATATGTTGTCTAAATCTAAACATGAACTCCACCTTACCTCTCTCTCAGTCTTAAGAACCAGCCGACGGAGAAGCCCTGGAGGTCTGGCCACCAAGTGGGCTTATTAGAGCAATCACAAACTGGGTCTCTCCCTCAAGGAGACTGCTATGCTACCTGCTCTAAAAAACTGCAATTTCGTTCATTTGGCCACAATTTTCTCAGTTCTGCACTATCAAGTTTTTCTTCTCTACTGGATTATTTTCTTTAGAATACAAGCATAGTATTTAATTTTAAATAAATTTTCTCTTGACGTAATTTCCCCACCAGCTATTCCCTCATCTCTCTGTTTTCTTTTTTAAGGAAGTTCTAGAAAGAGTCACCTATATTCACAGTCTGAGTCCTCACCTCCCTTTTTCATTTAAGCTCACTCTAATCAGAATTTTGGCTTCACCACTCACTTCCCTGAAACTGCCTAATAACACAAATGATCTCCAGGATGCTAAATTCCATGGTCAAGCCTCAGCGTTTATTTCATTTGACATATCAGCAATATAGCTCCCTGTTTCCTTGATAGGATTCTTCACTGATTTCCGGGATACCCCATACCCTTGTTTTTCACTTTCTCTTACAGCCATCTTATCCCCCAATCTTCTTTTAACTATTTACACTCATTCCTAAGGTGATCTCACCTAGTTTCATGGTTTTAATACTACTCTCAAATGAATGTTTCAACCCAGACTTTACTGGATCTCCAGACTACCATCTCCAACTGTTTATTCCATCACATCTCTATTCAAGTGTTCACATATACCCAAAACTTAACATCTCCAAACCTGTACATTCTGTTCCATTCCTAGTTTCCTGTTCCCATTTGGGGAACAGAGTCATTTGGTGGCAACTCCATTATTCAGGTTCTACCTCAGAATGTTTTCTTCATGTGCAATGCTCTTCTCCACATGCCTTGCTCTCTCATCTACTTTGACCACCCTATTTAAAATTGTGGTCTTCTCCTTTTCTACTTTATATTCCTCGTATATTGTTTCATTGTTTTTTTCTATTGCACTTTCACCCTCTAACATACTCTATACTTTACATATTTATGACACTGCTTACTTATCCTCTGTCTTCTTCCATTAGAATATAAGCTCCATGGAGACAGGATTTTTTGTCATTTTTTCTTAGATGCATCTCAAATGATCAGAGCATATCTCGTACATGATAGATGTTCAAAAACATTTGTCAAATGGATGAATGAATTACATGATCTTTAATCCCAAGAAGCTTGCAGTCCATTTGGAGAAATAAATTATATGTTGAAGAAAAGAATGTTTGCCAGACAGAATGTGCCAAGTGATAAATGAGTAGAATAGACCCAAAGTGCTAAGACATTGTTTTTTCTAAGGATTCAGAAGATTGGGCTCAATTTGAATAATTCATTCTGGGGGAAAATTGATCATAATCTAGGGAAGTGAGGATAGGAGTAAAACATTTTAGATGAGAGCAATTTAGGACCTCAATGCCATTGCATTTCTGAATTTAAAAGGAAGCTATTTGTTGCCAAAAAGAAAAAAATACAAAAAGAGTTTGTTCCAATTGGAGGTCTCTTTCTTCTTTGTCTACAAAACTGCAAAACAATACCCCACTAATGGGTCTTTTGGTTAATGCATATGCAGTGGCTGTTACTAGGTGCTGGGAGTGGTGTATGGAAGGAAAGAAAAACCCGGAATGTAATCCCCATTTCAAATCAGATTTTTTTCAAATCAGTTAACTGCAAAATAGAGAGGAAAGGGAATTAAATAGTTACTTAGAAACAAAAGAAAAAATGTAAGTGGGCCAAGGGAAAAGCTTTTAGTAAATGTGAAAAAAAAAATCACATTGGCATTGATGATGGGCCACTTAGGAATGATTATTTCTAATGGAGCAAAGAGGGGCAGTGGGTGCTATGAGGTGCAGGCTAGAGTCTCCTCAAAGAGACCCTGGGCTTCCTGACTGTCACGTTCTTCTTCCTGACTGTCCATCAGGGCTGACCTCTGTCAATGCATCCTACCCATGCATCCAATGCACCCCTAGGCACAACCAATTATGAAACGAAACTGTTTTGGATACAGCTTTTCTTTGTCCACTGAGTGTTTTTTCAGGGGCATTTGAGGGCTAAACTGAAATGGAAGTAGATGAAATTTATCTTTGCCTCAAGACTCCCCTCTTGTCCTTCCTTTCTTATCTGTGACCCCTCTAATGTTTCAGGAACCAAGTGGACTGCAGACTTTTCCTTTTCCGAGCCAAACAGGAAAAGATATATTCTGATCATTTGGACTGACATCTTTACTAATTGGTTTCTAATCTTTCCTCTCTTGGGGATTATTAGTGTTTTAAACCTTTGCTCTTCAGTTGTGAGATCTAAAACAATTCTGTCTACTCTGGAAAGTTAAAGAAAATTTAAGCATTTCACTTAATTCAAAGAATGGAGTCCAACCTGCTTTCAGGTTGCTTTGGTCAAAGGAAAAGGTAATTTATCTGAATCACCCAAGAAGGCCTTTTGTAAAGAATTTGTCAAGGACCCCTGAATCCGTTTTAACTGCATGAGACATCCCTGGAAGATCTAGGGATGGAAGAAAGATTCTCCTGGCCTTTACTGCTCTCATCTGTAGCCCTAAGGTATAGTCTGCTCAGACTTGGTACAGAGACCCCCCCTGCACCTTCTTCCTCCTCATATTATATGACCTTCTTTTCTTCCCTTCCTCAGCTGCCTGGTATCAGCCATCTACGATCCTGGGCTCATACTCCAGACTTTCTCCCTTAAATCTTGGCTGATACATGTTCTGATTTCTTTGACCCTACCCTGAAGTATGGTGACCCTGCTGGTAGCTAGAAGATTTTGTAAACTCATCTGCCCATTTGCTGTAAAGTTTACCTCCAAGTTCATTATAGGGAGGATGTCAGAGTAATTTAGGAAGGAGACACAGCTCTAATAATTTATGAGAATACAGGTAGAAGCTCAGGTGTAGCTTGTACTTATATGTGAACTAGAGTTATCACTGAAAGACAGAGCTGATCACCAACTAGTAAACATCTTTTAGTTGTATCAGCTGGTGGATGCCTATAAGGAAATTGATTGTGAAATATTTTTAATATTACCCCAAGTGACTGTGGCCCAGAAGCAAGGTGGTAGGATGGGAAAGCATGGAGTTAGATTCAATCAGACTCGGTAATAATGAAAAGTGTGACCTTGGCCAAATTACATAAATTCTTTACTTTTTCTATGCTCTCTATGGTTTTCCTGTGCCTCCTGCAAGGATTAAATAGCATGACAGGAATAAAAAAAATATATCACAGTCTCTGGAGCTATTATTATTTTGCTTATTTGTTTTTTGTTTGTTTTTATTCCAGAACCTGAATTATCTCCTTGGAGGGAAGTATGAGCAGAGAAGAAGTTAGAAAGGAGCTTCTGAAAAGAGAGTGGTTCTGGTGATTATTCAGAATGTGCAGTCCCTTTAGTTCCTATAATTTTAAAAGTATAATTACTATCATCTCAAACATTAAATACGTAGAATCACAGGTAGATAAACAACCCTTACAGCTTTGAACTCAAGCCTCAGTTTTTCATGTGAATCTCTATATTGAGGATTATTCAATAGCAATGGTACACAGTATCCTGACTTGTAACTTAAAAAAAACAAAAACAAAACAAAACAACCTAAAAAATTGTTTTAAAGGGTATTTTCTTATCTACCTACAGGGATATCATGAAAACTCAGTGAAACTATCTCTATGCAGACATAAAGTAATAAGGCCTGCAATTTGTGGTTTCTGCTGTACTAACAGAATACCCGAGTAGATCTTAAGAATTTGGATGAATAGTATCTTTGGTCTAATCCAAATGTCAAATACGTTCTTCATTTTTGTAGCTCCAAACCCTGGAACAGTGTCAGGCATTTAGTAGGTGACTAAAAAAATACTAATGTGACAAATAAGTAGAGATACTGCTACCCAATCCTAATTGTACTGAACCTATGTATATCAATTTGTAAGTTAACAGACAGACTTCTAAACCATACTTATCTAAGGCTATAGTGCATCATTATCATAAATCTGCAATGTAGTTAACAAAAAACAATGCCTAGGAACATACTAGGAGAAACCAGTGGGTCTCCATCTGGGCTGATGTTGCCTCCAGGGGACATCTGGCAGTATCTAGAGATATTTTTGTCAGAACTAAGAGTGAGGAATGCTATTGGCATTTAGTGAGTAGAGGCCAGGAATGCTGCCAAATATCCTACAACATACTCCCCACAAGAAAGAATTATCTGGACCCAAAGTCAATAGTATCAAGGATGAAAAACTCTGATCTAAGCAATGGATATTTGAAACTGGCACTTAGCACATCACTGTTATATAGAATTCTGCCTTCTGCTTCCCATGTCAAATGTTTTACATACTGATCCATAAGATGTGTATTCCAGCCATTCAGGCAGATTTTCCATCATCTAACTTTAATTTGCTTTCCCTTTTACAACATGGCAGAAACTATTCATCTCTAGTAAAAAAAAAAAAAAATGACTGAGTGAGTTGTGTGAGGTGCATTATGCATGCTTTTTACAGTGACAGTCTGCTGGTTCAGATATAATCTTTATCTCTGTAAAAGTGGAGGTACTATATGCCATTTACTCATCTCTGCTTATCTCTTATTTTTGTTTGTCTGGCTGTAGTTTTGTGATCTCATAAAACAAAACCTTGGTGTATTGTGCACTTCTGTAGGCCAGGAGAAAACTCTGGGTCTTCAAAAACACATATGGTGCAAAAGTTGCAAAGATTATATCATACTATTACTTCTGTTTAATGCTTTCTGCAGGCATTAGCACTTCTCCACCTAGAGTAAACTGTCTACATAAGAGCACAGTTACACAGAAACGCACACAGATAAACAAAGATCCTGGATCCTAGTTTATCTTCAGATGGTAAAACCCTCCTTACCTGTCAGTACATATAGGAGTCTATGTATTTTTGTCATCACCTCTTACTTGAGATTTGTTGGATTTTCCTTACTTGTCTGTTGTGACAAGTTAGAGAGTTGTAATGACCATGAGTGCCAGATTCAGCACCTGGGATTCAGATTCTGAGTCTGACACTTAGTAGTATTTTACCTTGGAGTGTTTCTTTACAACTTAGATTCCACATTTGTTTTTATGGGAACAATAATAGGATTGGTGTGAAAATTGAAAAATGAAAAGTGTGCTAAGTACTTAGATTGTAACTCTCATGCAGCATGTTCTCAATAGCTGTTATTGTCAACATAACCAATATTGATATTTAACCCTCATGCATTATTTATATCTTTCCTTTCTCTCTTCTCTGTGTAATGGGATGATTTCCTCTCCAAATGTCTCCATTTTCTCCTTCCCATTTATTCCCGGTTGAAGATTGAAGACTTTAAGTTAATGCTAATAGAGACAGAAATGTAGTGGTTTTAATTACCTGGCAGGAAATTTAGCATAGCCTGTTACCTAAGAATCTCAAAAGTAATCCTCAAATTTCTGTAGTGATATCTAGTGATATTCGGTAGTGATATCTAGTGATGTAGAATATTTATAGAAATGCTGTAACAGAAAGCAATTTGGTATGTATTTTGCTTCTATTTTTGTTTTCTTTCTATTTTGTTTTTTTTTCTTTCTAAATTAAAGTCCACATATTTCAGGTGCAAAATTTATGGTTTTGACATCACGAAATTATCACTACAATCAAGATAATAAATATTTCCATCACATAAGATTTCCTTATGTCTCTTTGTAATTATGTTTACTTTTTACTTTATCATAAGGCCAAGAGGTGAAAAATTAATTAGATTTAGATCAACACAAGTAAATCTTATACTTTCTCTACTGGATACACAGAATCATAATTTAATTATAATTATAATTAAATCACCATGAAAATAACAAAAACTGTTTTTTTGAAATCCAAGTGGGACATGTAATTGTATCAGAAGATAGGTGCTTAGACCCATAACTATATAATATTTAGTCATTTATTTACTCAACAAATATTCATGAAGCATTTACTATGAACCATTTACTGTTTCAGAAGGTGAGGACAGAATGCTAAAGAAGATGAATTCCATGGAATGGCATACTGGGGAGAAAAGCAATAAACTAAAAGTCTTATGAGAAGAGTAGAAAGTTCCAGATTATTTCTTTCTCTGATATAATGAAAAAAGAAATAGTAGAATATTAAAAAGAAAGAGTAGAAATAGTAGAAAGATAAAATACTCCCCAAAGCATTAAATTGTTCTAGGTTTTATCACACACATACAAAAAGAGTTCATAAATATCAATTGTATGTAATCAGGCTTCAATAACAAAGCCAGGTTTTTATATTTGACCCTACTGTTAGAGACACAGTAGAGAGCAAAAATGCTACTCATCTTCAAAGTATGTATATAGCAATAAATTTTAAAATCTCATATTAACATCAAAATTCTTATAGGGGCAACAGGGCTAATCAAAAGCAAAGAAGTTCAGGATTTTTTAGATAATAGTGCAATAAAAATTCATCAACTTATAAAATCAGTTCTATAAAGAAAATTTGCAACCGGTTAAACAAGTCCATATTTTTTTTTTTAAATAACAACATACTGTTTACTTGCTCAGGGGAGATGGAGAATTTTATATTATGATATTATGCTCCAGTCTTGTTGAACAAAAGTGGTTTATATCTTAAGGTATCAGATATTTAAAAATTTTAATAAGAAAACCTTTAAGACAAAACAGACTCTTCAGCATTTACTGTTCAGCTTACCATGGGATACTTATTTATATAATGTCTTAGCATCGATCTAAAACAACCCTGATACATATCATGTTTTCCCATTTACGGCAGAAATTGATGACAGCCAGGTGACACATTTCAGAACTGGAATCTATAGTCTGATGATTAGAGGGTGGGTCATAATACAGCAGCTACTGACAGGAAAGCTAATCTGAGAGAGAGAGAAAGAAAGAGAGCAAGAGCGCATAATTTCAACAGATAAGCATGTGTCACAATTAAGTTAATAATAGACATGACCGGGGCGCCTAGGTGGCTCAGTCATTAAGTGTCTGCCTTTGGCTCATGTCATGATCTCGGGGTCCTGGGTTTGAGCCCCGCATCAGGCTCCCTGTTCAGCAGAGAGCCTGCTTCTCCCTCCCCTGTTCCCCCTGCATATGTTCCCTCTCTCGCTGTGTCTCTCTCTATCAAATAAATCAATAAAATCTTTAAAAAATAATAATTGACATGATCAATTAAATTTCTGTGTAAAATAAATTTAGTTTGAGAGGGAAATACCAAAACAGTTAATGGCCTTTACTTTTTCTTTTATTTTTTTTTTGTAATATTATGGTTGATTTTAATGTTTTCCTTCTCCTCTTTGTTATCAAGTCTTTTTAGAGCCAGTATGTTTTACTTTTTCTACCCAGTCAGGATAGGCTAAATTATGTTGTGATAAAAACAGTCCCAAAAAGAAACAAAGAGATCTAACAAAATGTAAGTTCATGTCTTTCTCCTATAACTTGGTTAACATGGATCCGTAGGATAGCTCTGCCCATTGTAGTTACTTCAAGACCACTGGACACATGTTCATTGTCATCAGGGCATGGCGAAGAAAAAGTGGCATTGAGCAGTGCCTCCTAAAACATCACTCAGAAGTGATTCAGTACTTTTTGCTCGCATTTCCTTGGTGAAAGAAAATCACGTAACTTTGCCTCACTTCAAGGAGGATGAGAAAATGCAAACTTGTTCTGTGCCTAAAAGCAGACCCAGAAATATCTGGGGAATAGCATTAATAATTATAAAACTTAACTGTATAATTTTCTAAAATGTATTATATAGTTTTTAGAATATTTTATTTAAAATTAATTAAATCAACTTTTATTCAAGTTTATTGAATATGAAGCCCAAACCAAGATTATTTCTAGTGCTACCTGGTGGCGGGGAACCTGCTCATGCCTTCAACTTCTCTAGGGACATCTCAAGTTCCAGGGTTAGCTTTTCCCACAGAATTGCTTTGAATAGCCTCTCTTACTTAACCATCTTAAATGGTTTTTGGGTATGATTTTAGTACACAGCAGACTCTTCAGATCTTTTGAACTGCTTGTTCTTATTATTGGACACCCCCTAGTTGACATACCCTGTATTTCAGCCACGGTAGACCTGCTACCAATAACCATGGTTTCATAGCGCTCTTTGCATTTTCTATCTTAACCTACCCTTCATATGTCTTGAGACACGCTTTAAATGTCATTTATATTTACTTTCTCAAGGAAATGTGATTTCCTTGCTATCACTTCCATAACACTTTTATGTTACTTTTTAAGTGCTTAGCATACTGTAAAATAATGTATTTGCATCACCACATTTTAAATACTCTGAGAATAGGAAATGTTTGTCTTTTCTTTGAACAACGAAGTGAGTGGTAATGAATTAGTTTATGGACTCAGTATATGTCATCAGTATAAAATAATTTTATGAAGAGGGAAATAATCTTCAAAATAATAATTACCTTCAACTATATTTTCTAATTAAATATGATATCGAATAAGTTAATAAGTGATGGCCTCCCTCCAGCTACCATTGAGAACCGATGAAATAAGTCCAAATTAATGAATAATAGTAAAGTCTAGCTGAAGCACCACATGTCCTCTTTTGGGATCTAAAGTCCATAAGGTTCTATGTTAGTTGACTGGCTATCAACTAGGCTAAGAAACTTAAAAAATCAGTGCTGCATTATTTACAATGTATATTTTAATATAACTCAACTCTGCTTGGATTTAGAAAATCTGAGCACATCATCCAAAGCAATCTACAGATGTGAGGCCATCCCTATTAAAATCTGAATGGTATTTTTGAAAAAAATAGAAAAATCCACCTAATATTCATTCAAAATTTCAAGAGATCACAAATTCAGGTGTGACTCTGTGAACTGCTTTGGTTAATACAATGTGAGCAATAGTTTTGCTGATTTTTAGGTGGAAAAATTTAATTGCCTGGCACTTAATTCTCCAACTTACCCATTCTCTGCTATAGCAATTGTTCTATAAGTTAATGCATCCTAAAATGTTGAGCCAAAATATCAAAACTAGCAGCCCTGGGGAATTATTTAGATTTACAGTAGATCTTATTTTTTGAGACATAGAATCGTATTCTGTTAAATCTCTGTGATTTGGGGAATGATTTTTCCTATAACATAACCTCGTCTTGTAGTTCTCAAACTTTGGTGTACTTTGAAATCATTAAGAAAATGTGTTGAAACACTGCTTATTGGGCGCCTGGGTGGCTCAGTGGGTCAAAGCCTCTGCTTTCGGCTCAGGTCATGATCTCAGGGTCCTAGGATTGAGGCCCATATCTGGCTCTCTGCTCGGCAGGGAGCCTGCTTCCTCCTCTCTCTCTGCTTGCTTCTCTGCCTATTTGTGATCTCTCTCTGTCAAATAAATTAATAAAATATTTTTTTAAAAAAGAAACACTGTTTATTGGCCTCCCAGTTTCTGATTCAGTAGGTGTGGGATGCAGCCCGAGAGTTTTTCTTTCTAATAATTTCCCAAGTGATCATGATATTGCTAGTCTAGTGACCACACTTTGAGAATCACTGATCCATGAAATCTTAAATAATAAGCAAATTACCACATTTTGAAAAATACTTGACAGTAACTCAAACCTGTCAATAGACAAAAGCATACATTTATTAATAAAAACAAATTTAAAAAGTTCAAGCAAACCTAGAATGGTTTTCTAGAGATTTAACATTGATAAAATTATCAATCACTTAGGAAAAATATTTATTCACTTCTCTGAACATTTCCACACTGAGTAGTTTAAATTCTGCTGAATATTCCTGTCCTTGGAGTATTTTAAACAATCTCAAATTAGATTGAATATGGAGGAATTATACCATAAAGTAAAAATTGTAAAGATTTAGAACCATCTAGCATTGATATAATGTTTTATTACATCTGTTTTGGCAAATTTATAAAATAGTTTTACTTTTTAATTTAACTTTAAAGAATTTTGCAAAAAGTATTAATTGCATGACTAATAATTCTGATTTGTCAATTAAGCATCTTAAAAAATTTCCTGTCTCATTTTTACAATGAACTTTTTATCCTTTTATCCAATTGAAATAATTGGGTTGGCATTAAAGAAAGAAAATTAAGTCAGCCCTTGAAATCTTAACACTAACTTGTTAATTACCCCCATTAATTACACAATGAGGAATGACAAGCAGTAATTCCTTTCCTAAAGTATGGCTGAAGGTCAGAGAACTATCTTATTGGCATCTTGAGAGACCAAAGCAAATGATGTAAATTTTTTTTTTTTTAATGCTATCAGATGTCATTGGAAGCTCAACCAAGAAACTAAACGTGGGTTTTTTTGTTTGTTTGTTTGTTTTTTGTTTTTTAAGATTGATTGATTTATTTTTGAGAGACAGAGAGAGCGGGAAGGGGTAGTGGGGGAGGAAGGGAGAAACTCAAGCAGACTCTGTGCTGAGCATGGAGCCCTACACAGGGCTCAGTCCCATGACCCTGAGAACATGAACTGAACCAAAACCAAGATGTTCCACCAACTGTGATACCCAGGTGTCCCCTAAATTAATGTTTTAAACAGAATCTTTAAACATCATTTTTATCTATTCTTAAAGGAAACAATGCTTATTATATATTAAGAACTAACATGACAATAGCAAAAACAAAAATAATTCAATTAAAAAATGGTCAGAGGACCTGAATATATAGTTTTCAAGGAAGACAGACAGATGGCAACAGGCACATGATAAAATGCTCAATGTCACTAATTATCAGGAAAATGCAAGTCAAAACCACAATTTTATCACCTTATACCTATTAGAAGGGGCATTACCAAAAAGACAAGAGATAGTGAGTACTGGCAAAATGTTTGGATTATTCATTTGCAATGTAGATAATTTTTCCCAAATATACTTTATATACCTTACATTTAAAACAAGATAAACATTTAAACAATAGTAGGAAACAGAAAACTGTTCTAGAATGCAGTCGTGTTAATCCATTCAGGATCTAAATTTTTAAAAATTAAAAAAAAATCTGGTAGAGGGTCAATTCATTTTTAATCAAGAATTCAATAAAAGATCCATAGCATCTTGAAGAAATGGACATGTGCTAGACTTATTTCTCTGCTTCTTTACCTCAAGTCTCATTGCAATTTAAAATGAATGCTGTCTTTTTTTAGGGGCCAGTGCTTTAGAACATAGTTATTATAAATAACTCATATTAAAATGAGCACCTATGTTGAAGTCTTTACAGTGAGGTATTTTTAAAGAAATAGCATTGTTGTTATTTTGCAATTAATTTCTAAAGCATCCTAGAATAGTCAATAATGGAACATATACATATAAAACTACATAGGCACATACATAAATATAAACACATACACACATACAAAATAAGTGCTAAACATCTCAAAAACTTTGGTTTCCCAAAAATCCTTCTCTACACTAAAAAAATGAAACAAACAAAAAACCAAAACCAAAACCAAAACCAAAACCAAAACCAAACAACAATGAAAATCTTCCTTGCCTTGAAATTCTTTATTTCTTTCTCCCTTGATGCTTTTTTTCTTCTTGCTTTTTGTCTGAAACACTTTTAGGTTCAGATACTCTCCTGGCATATTTCCTCAGCTCATTAAAGTCTTAACTCAAGAGTTACCTCAAGAGTAAGTTCTCTTTTTTTTTTTTAAAGATTATTTATTTATTTATTTGACAGAGAGAAACACAGCGAGAGAGGGAACACAAGCAAGGGGAGTGAGAGAGAGAGAAGCAGGCTTCCCGCAGAGCAGGCAGCCCGATGCGGGGCTCGATCCCGAGTCTCCAGCATCACGACCCGAGCCGAAGGCAGTAACTTAACCAACTGAGCCACCCAGGCGCCCCTGAGTTCTTTTAACAACCCAACTTAATGTTGTAATACTCCCTTGCCCTCCCTATACGGTCCCTTGCTTTACTTCTCTCCATAGCACGTACCACATTTGATACAATATAATATACATATTTATTTTGTTATTGTTTATCACCCTTTACTGGAATACAAATTCTACAAGTCAAAAAATTTTTTATCTATTTTGTTCACTCTTGTATCTCCAGTACCTAGAACAATGATGATACATAATAAATGTTTGATTATTTTTTGTAAACTAAATAAAGGAATACACTTAAAACAAAGAGACAAATAAATAGATGAATTAATTATAAAATATTTAACATTCTCATGCCCATGAAAGCATCATTCCTGGTGAATGCGTGACATGAGTATGTTGAAAATAAGATTTACTACATAAATGATGATGAATTTATTTTACCAACCAAAGTCCTGCATCATACAAAGAACAGAATTATCAGCTCACACGGGTAGGAATCAGGCAGGGTTACATCACATTTACACTTTGTAAGAATATTATAATGTGCATCCCGAAGTTGATGAATAGATCGCCAAATGGGCAGGGAGGGCATTATCAGGCAGAGAGAACAGTTTCTGCAGAAAGAGAAAAGAGCAAAGAGACTAAAAACAGCAGAGCGTGATTGGTAAGGGGGAATTAAATTACTCAAGGAAGGCTGCAGTTTAAGTACTGAGAGAAGAAATACCAGGAAAGCAAAATCAAAGAGGCATGAAAATGACAGTGACAGAGGCTGCATGTGTCATGCTGAGAAATTAGAACACATTCTTCCAAGAATGGAGGAGTCACCAGACAATGTTAAGATTGGGAATGACATCATCAGATTGTCATTTCAAAAAAGACCATTTTGTCTGTATCAGATAGATGAACTTAAATAGGGTACCAGGTACAATATGGTCAAGGCTATATGTAGGTGTGTTAACAAAGACAGGGAGTAGGAATGGAGAATGGAGCTAAATTTGAGAACTGCAAGATAAAAATGAGAATGATTAAGTGATCTATTGGAAATGAGGGATGAGAAAAGACAAAAATATAGCATGATCACTATAAATGTGGCTGGGAAACCCAAGAAATAGGAAAAATGAGGAGAAAAAGCAAGTTTGGAGTAAAGACAATAAGTCTGGTTTTTGTCACGTTGGGTTAGATGTGCCTCTGACACATCCAAATAAAGATGATCAGTGGTGGCTGGATCTGGAACATAATAGAAACAACTGGAGATGTAGATCAATTACCTGTAGAATAGAGGCAGAGGAAAGTATGGGTCAGAAGAAAAGCTCGAGGGGCAATGAAATAAGTAGAGAACAAGACTAAAAAAGAAACTTTGAATATCCATTTTTAAGGAGTTTTAAATGTCCGGTTTTCATCACCATTTTGTGAAAATAAAAATGGAATAAATGGCTGAAAGGAAGAAGGTAACGAGGAGAGAATGATAGCACAGAAATCAAAGAAGGAGAGTTATTTTTTCCCCTGAAGATGGAGTAGTCAGGGTTGTCAGGTGCACCAGAGAGATAATGCAGGCTCTCCCCTTCTCGCTGTGTCGTACAGAGAAGGAGACAAACAGCAGGAAAAGGCTAGGGGAAAAGTAACTACCAAAAGGTTCATGCCAGATTCATCACTTTCCAGACTTAAATTTAGGAAAACTGACAGTGTCAGACAATCACCAGGGACTTATTCTTACTTTATTATTATTATTTTCTTCTCTTCCAATGAAAACAAATTCTGCTGATCACTGGGGCTGGTATAAGAACTGTCCCTTCTGTTTTGTTAGATCCTCATATATGTAGGAATACTGTGTGATTGCTGTGGATTAGAAATTTTATTTTCATGTTTCAGGGCTGGTAAAAATTTTAAAGATTTTAAAACTTAAGAAAAGTTAGTTCTTTGAATATGTTTAAAAATATTCACTGTCATGTAATCAGAGCCAAGTAATAATATTCAAAATAATGTTTATGCTTGCTTAAATAGGAATAAAGAAACTATGTTCAAGCAATACCAACTTTGTGGAAACACTAACAGACCAAGCTATGAATCAACTATATCCAAATAATTAGGCTTAACTCATAATTGCTAATTGTATGTGCACTTGGAATTAAAAACTTGAAGCTTTGTACTTAGATTGTACAACATATAATCATCTTAGATCCAAATTACCCCACTTCCTGAAATAAAATTGAAATTATTTGGTTACAAATATTATAATACAAAAACTGTCATAGTATTGAAAATTAGTGTCCTCCAGGAATCTATATTTTCATATTAACTTATCCTCTTGAATTATTTTGTTTTATCCTACTTAAACACAGATCCAATATACAAAAAAATATATCACTTGATTTTACATTTTATTAAACTAACTCCAAAAGCACACACATATGTCTCTGGAACATAGTCTATATATATATATACTTCATCTAAGTTAATAAGGTTGGTGAAGAAAGCATTTCTGCTTTTCTTTAAGATAAAGATCTTCTTTTCTATATTCATATCATGGAAATTATTCAAAGATCAGCCTACTAAATATTATAATCCCTTAAAAAAATGACTGATTTCCAGGCATCTGAGAGCCTGCTTCTCTCTCCCTCTGCCCTTCTCCGTTGCTCATGGACTCTTTCTCTCTCAAATAAATAAAAAAATCTTAAAAAAAAATTAAGACACATTAAAAAAATGTCTATATTTATTTCCATGACTGCTTACTCACTAACATAATTGAATTTTCTTGTACCATGACCTTGTTTATTGGCAATTTTTTTTATTTCCTCATAACACAAAGAATTACAAATGAAAGGCAGAACAAATGGCAATGAAAATACCACATGCCCATTAAAAATTGTTTTTATTTATTCATTTAAAGATTTTTTTATTTATTTCCTTGACAGAGAGATAGAACACAAGAAGGGGGAGCAGCAGACAAAGAGAGAAGCAGGATCCCTTCCAAGTAAGGAGCCAGATGAGGGGCTCAATCCCAGGATACTAGGATCATGACTTGAGCCGAAGGCAGATGCTCAACTGACTGAACCACTCAGGCGCCCCACGCCCATTTTTAAAAAGATTTATTTATTTATTTTAGAGAGGGGCAGGGAGGGGCAGAGACAAAGACAGAAATAGAGAGAGAAGCTCAAGCAGACTTCCTGCTAAGCACAGAGTTGCATGTGAGGCTTGATCTCAAGACCCCCAGGTCATGACCTGAGCTGAAATCAAGAGTTGGATGCTTAACCTACTGAGCCACCAAGGCACTTCTATATGCCCTTTTGAAAATTCCTATTTCCCAAGATGTATTTATGATACCTTCAACACCATTGGATGATTCCAATGGAATATTTTATAGACACTTCAAGTTAATGTGTAAGAAACAAATGTACACTACCCTCTCTGAAATCTCTCTCTTTTTTTTTTTTGTATTCTCCTTTTAGGTAAATATGCCAATGTTTAATAGTGCAGACCAGAAACATAAATGTCATTCTAATTTCTCTGTCTTTATCACTCCCTCCTATTATTTACTTACTAAGATCCTACAATCTCTATCTCCTATAATGTCCTAGAATTCTCTACCTCAGTAGCATTCCACCAAAAAATTCTTTCTTAAGTGAAATTGCCATCTTTTTTTCAACTTGATTTAGAAATTCTCTTGTTTCTGGTCTTGCCTTATTCCCCACCATATCCCAGTAGCCCTGATATGTTCTCTATTCTATAGCCAGAGAGACTTTACCAAAAACAGTTTTGACTGTGTCATTCCTTTGCTGAAAATAATGACAACAAAATGAACCAAACCAAACCAACTAACATTATATAACAGTGTTTAATTAAATACAGTGTGTTCTGGGGTGCCTGGGTGGCTTAGTGGGTTAAAGCCTCTGCCTTTGGCTCAGGTCATGATCTCAGGGTCCTGGGATCAAGGCCCGCATCGGGCTCTCTGCTCAGCAGGGAGCCTGATTCCTCCTCTCTCTCTTCCTGCCTCTCTGCCTACTTGTGATCTCTCTCTCTGTTGAATAAATAAATAAAATATTAAATAAAAAATAGAGTGTGTTCTGAAGTTGACTGTCTAGGGTCAAAATCAGATCTACCATTTACTTGCTGTGTAACCATGGGCAAATTATCACAACTCTTTTCATCTAAATTTTCTCATATTAAAAAAAGTAGGATTATTAATTCCTTTTTCCTAGAGGGTAGTAAGAAATAAATAACACAAAGCTATGAAATTGGTTGTGAGTTTTAAGCTACTACCATGTGGGCTCTATGAGGCACAACAATATGTATTATCCTCACTTTACAAATGCATCAACTTATACTTTTTAAATCAAGTAACTTCCTGAAAAGTATACAAAGAGCCAGAATTTCAAAGCAAAATGTTTTGACATCAAAGACCACAGAAACCATGATACCCCAGGCTACTAGAAATCCTTCTCTCTATGTTCTTTCTCGAGTTCATAGGAAGAAAACTGAATGTATATATGCTCTTCTCTAAGACACACTCAATGGTGGTTTGGGAAGCAGAGTCATATTATGCAAACATGATAGTTATGCAGATGTTACAGCGGAGGGGGAAGAAAAGTCAGAGTGGTTAGTAAAAAAAACTCTGTGATTTCTGCTGGCCTTTGATTAATTCTCTCTCATTTTTTCTCATCAACCTTCTTTTTGAGGCTCAGTTATAATTAAGTTTTTTCATGTCCCTGAACACCAACCAGCTCCCTCAAGCACCTTTATTTATACATTTTGATCCCTTTGGCATCTTCTCTATTTGAACCATTTATACATGTCTTTCATGAAAACTTCATGGTAACGTTACCTTCTCCAACACTCTCCTCCGCCTTTACCAGGCAGCTTTAATACCTTCCTCTCCTGAGCTACCACAATATCGTTTTCTTGTCTCTAACTATACTTGTTACACTGTAATAATGCCCTGATCACATGCCCCTCACTCTACTCTGAGTCCACGGACACAGTTTTGATCTATAATACTGACCATATGCCAAACATACCACCTGGTAAACAGCAGATGCTTGATATGACTGTTTAAATAAGTAAATGAATATATATATATATATATATATATATATATATCGCATTTGAAATAGGATATAAGCACAATTCATACCAGCTTTCTTATACAAATTTTTAAATGATAGAAATCATGTCTACACATAATTTCTAAAAATTGTTAAATCTATTTATTCAATACAAATACTTAAAAAGCAACTTACCTAAACTGACCTGGGGCAGATTGCTTAATCCATTCAAATTTCATTTTCTAAACAATGGCTATAATAATACCTCTTTAAGCTTTCATTCCTTGAATATTTATTAAGGTACATCCATGAGCCAGGTAATACCCAGGTGCTGATGACAGAATAGTTCATAGCCTTAGCGCTCATTCTGCTCAGAGGTGTATTTGATCTAGTGTAAAATATAGCCAAGAAAAATCATTTATAATGTGATGAATGTTCTTGCAGGTGAGGTTCAGGGGTAGTAGCAGGTGCTGGGATGTGTTGCGGTAGACTTTCTTTACGGCAGCTAACCCAGATGGTGTGTGTGAGCATGTCTGTATAAATGTGCATGAGCACATGTGTGTGCATTTAGCGGATGGGAAGAGTGGGGGCCGGAATGAGAACTTTGTAGGTGAATAAATAAGATATTGGGCAACTTGAAAGAAGTTTAAGGCCTCATCTGAAAAGACATAAGTAAGGAATTCAGACTCAAATGTCACTGGAAAGCTATGGGAACTAGATCAAGTCAGGTCTTAGAAGGCTCTTTAAAAATTTTTGATTTTATCCTTACAGCAATGAGAAGCTATTAATAAAGAGAATGGATCATAATTGCGTATTTTAAAAATATTTTATTTATCTGGCAGAGAGAAACACAGCTAGGGAGAGAACACAAGCAGGCGGAGTGAGAGAGGGATAAACAGGTTTCCCGCCGAGCAGGGAGCCTGATGCGGGGCTTGATCCCAGGACTCCAGGATCATGACCTGAGCCGAAGGCAGACACTTAATGAATGAGCCACCCAGGTGCCCCCATAATTGCATTTTTAAAAAAAATACTCTAATTGCAATGTGGAAACTGGATTAGTGGATGCAGACTTGAAGTAGGGGGTCAGTTAGAAAGCTGTTAATAATAATCCAGGTGAGAGATGATGGTGATCTTGACCTAAGAATTACCAGAGAGGATGAGAAAAAAAAGATTTGAGAGATCATACAAGTGTAGCATTGACAACTGTTATAGCCTGATTGAGGGACAAGAAGAAGGAAATAAATGGAGTAAGATGTTCAGATTTCTTTCTTACGCTGTTGGCGAGCCGAAGAACCAGTCACTGAAGGAAGCAGGAATGGTGTGGTCAGAACCTATTTCCTTTAGGTCTCATAGAACTGTCTGATGATTAAGTGAAATAGTTTATATAATAGCAACTATCACAATGCTTAATGTCTTATAGTTCTTTTCTGTAGTTATTTTCATTCTATTCTCTTCATTTCCAAAGTTGTACCAGTCCTTTAGTAACAAAATTGGGAATAGAATTCCAGGCTTCTGTTTACCAGTCCCGAGTTCTTTGTTAATGGACTGCTGGTCTATAAACAAAGATGAAACACAGGGATTTTAAAGCAAATATTCAGAACTTATCCTGGAATTGCTTACGAGCTGACAGCTATCCAACTTATTTTTAGTTTATATTTAAAGTGAATCATATGTTCCAAAATGACTGACAGAAACACAGCTTTGTTTCTGAAGCCAATTCTTTTCCATCATTTTTGGACATCATTCAGAGCTATAACAGACTTTCAGGGTGTTTAAAAGCATTCATCCACGACAACAACAAATGCTAATTATCATAAAAAATAAACAGCTCCTGTTAACATCATTCTAAGAATTTCTCCTACTCCAGCACTATATTTCATCTATCATCCCATCTGTTTTGGGGGTGGGAACAAAGACTGGATGAAAGTATAATTATCATGTATCAAACTGGACAACACAACAAAATAGAAATGAATATAAATGGGAGGAATAGCACACATAACAAATAAATCTGGAAAGGAAAAAAAGAAATGTAAATAAAATGGCACAGTGTGTCCTGCAGTAAATAGTAGACACATAAGTCCATAATGGAGTCAATAATGTTTATCTTGCTAAGTATGAGGTGGATTTTTCCCCATTTCAGTTCATAATCCTTGCTCTAATCTGATTTCCTCCCACATGATCAAACAGGCATCTTGTTCACTTGGGAAGTTTACAGATCCTCTCTGTTGAATGCTATAATTAAAATTCCACCTTGAGACTTTTAAAAATACCTGAAAAGACTAAAAAAAAAAGTCTACTTCTAAATATTTATGAATACATTTCAAAGAGAATCTTAGGGTCAGTTTTTTTGTTTTTGTTTTTTTTTAAGATTTTATTTCTTTATCTGACAGAAACACAGCTAGAGAGGGAACACAAGCAGAGGGACTGAGAGAGGGAGAAGCAGGCTTCCCCCACCTATTAGGGAGCCTGATGTGGGATATGGGTTTTTTTATCCCAGGACTCTGGGGTCCTGACCAAGCCAAAGGCAGACATTTAACAACTGAGCCACCCAGGCACCCCTCTGTCTTATAAAATTATCAAGAATAGCCTCATTCTTAAAAGTATGTTAAATTAAAAGGGACTAAGATGCCTGGGTGGCTCAGTTGGCTAAGGTTCTGCCTTCTGCTTGGGGCCATCCCAGGGTCCTGGGATAGAGTCCGCCATTGGGCTTCCTGCTCAGCAGAGGAGTGAGAAGAGGGGGTTGTCTCCTCCCTCTCCCTTTGCCTCTCCCCCTGCTTTTTGCTTTCTCCTGCTCCCTCTCGCTCTCAAATAAATAAATAAACTATTTAAAAACTATATAAATAAATTAAAAGTACTACAAGTGGCTAGTTGTAGATGCAATTAGCTCATTACAAATACAGTAAAAACATGGACAATCACATATTCCTAAATAGGAACTAGAAACTCAGCCAGGACCAGAACTTTGTTCTATTAGAATAAACACACGTGCACTGGTCCCTGGCAAGTAGTAGATGTCTTAGCAATATATTTTAAATGCAATGTTGCATGAAATAGAGCAATTATAAGCTTTTATTCTTCTCAGAGTACTTTTAAGGTACACCTACTCTAAGAATAATTTTGTAGTGACTCTAAGTATTAATATTTAAAATATCAGATTTTAGAATCTCCAAGTATTTATGTCACTTTCAAAGTGAGGAGTGTGGCAATTTTTTTAAAAGAGTATCAAACTATTATAATAAATTTAATCTGTGGTCAAGTTTCCATTAAAAGTGTATATACTGAATTAACTAATTATATTTATTTCTGTATTTAAATTTGCTTCAATGACATAGATGTTTAGAATATTATTTAGAGCAAAAGATCAATTACATATGAAGCTATACTTTACCAAATTATGATTTGATCTTGGTCACAAATCCCATTATCTTTTTAGTCACTCACTCAAGAACTACGTATGTGAAATAAAAATGTCACAATACATGCACGCACACACACACACACAGAATAGTGAAGAATGTTATATTCATACACATTTTGAACTTTTGCCAATATACTTTCTAACATGAGGAGTTTTAAGATAATAAGAAATAAATACAAATGCCACATGTATGGCATACACCTATATGCATTCACATGTGTGTGTATATACCATGTGTGTATACTTGTATATATGAAGATATGTCATCTTTGGACAGCATTCACCTGAATTAAATCAGAGAGAATAGAGAAGTAAATAACCTATCGATTCACAATGTGTGTATTCATATTTATATAGTTCTGTAGATGACCATTCAGAAAGAGTTATAGAGCAATTTCTAACTGAGGTTTCCCTGGACCATCACATTATAACACCCCATAAAAACCATCCACATAGAATCTACCATTTATAACTTGACATAAAGAACTTTCTCAATGACAGAAAAGTAATGATTTGGGAGTAAAACATCATACAATGAACCTAACAAGTCTAATTTTAGTTAAAAGACACATTAAAAGTACTTAACTAAGGTTTTTTTTTTTTTTGAAGGACTTTTATTTCTATTTCTAAGTTAAACTTATTTATGAACATTTAATTTTTTAAAATCAGAAAAGTGAAATCACTCTATTAATGTGTGTTGAAACTCACTCTTTCTTATACCAGTGAAAATATTTTTCAAATTATTTTCCTTGTTTTCTCAACCTTATACTCCTCTCTTCACTTGTCCTCCTGGGAAAATTCCTATGTGTCTAATAGGCCAATTTTATGAGCAAAGAGACTTAGTCCAGCACATAGTTCTAAATCTTGCATGCATGAACAAAATATGCTGCTAGATTACTTTAGGATAATTTAATTCAAATGAACTGCAATTTTTGTGTAAATATGCAGGTATAGTGAGATGTCTGAGAATAAAATATTACTTTCACATTCTATTTTAAAGAGCACTGTTTGGACCATTGACAAACATCTGAATGCAAAATTCCTATCACTATATAATAACCAATACAGTATGAACTTCTACCAATATAATTGCCAAGGAAAATAAATACTTTATTTTTAATGTTTTACTTTCATATATTTATCTATGAGACTTGCTTTTAATTGCTACTTTAAAACAACCACTCATGTAAAAATAATAGCATACATTAAAAAAAAAGAAAGCACAACCTCTAGCCTGCTAATATTCATTAAAATATTCATCAAAGACACTAATAAAACCACTTAGAAAATTCTATTTTCCAAGTCCCTAAACTATGTCTACACATAAATAGTTCTAAAACTCTGAGTTTTTCAATGGGTATTACACTGTTTCAAATTTGAGGAAAAAAATCTTTTTTTAAACTTCAAGCATGCTACATAGATATAAAAGTTATTATTTATCATATGCATTTTTTTTGCACATTAATAGCCAGAGAAAATGTTAAGGCAAAATCCTGAACTTCTTGATAAGCTTCACTAACAGTCAATCCTAAGACTTTACTTTGGGAAACTATCCTGAAACTAGCAGAAGAATTCTTTGAACAAGTATTTCAGTATTATATTTCATACTATCTCTAGCCTTCATACAATACTATATAGTTCTAATGCTAACTGATACTTCACAGGAAAGAAAAGTGCTTATCTCACAAATACAGAGAGGAAGTATGTGATTTAGCTGTTCTTTGGATGTATGAAATAAGTGTTGATGTTTGATTCCAAATGTCTTTCCATCCCTTACCGTAATCAAAACACCAAACGAGAACATAGTAAGAATCTTGAGTAAACTTCAGAACACTACTCATACTTAAGGCATAGCCCTGAAGGTTACTGATTTTTCTTACCAGTGCTGTCATCATACACGACCGTGACAGTTTTCCACTTGAAGAACTGCACCAAATCCAAAATGGCACGGCTGAGTGAAGAGAAGTCTGGGTAAAGACTGACATAGAAGGAGTCTTTGTTGTCTGACACCTGGTGCTTCCAGCGGGTCTGTATGTGGGGAACTCCCAGAGCATTGCAGATGGACTGCACAGCATTTGCTGAAGAGCTGTGTGAAGGCCCAAAGATGGCAGCCACCCCAAGAGACAGCTGATCGCAGGCTGAAGAGGAGATAGAAGTCGGTCAATAACGAAGAGAAAGGCCAGCTTGCCCATGTTACCACGTTATTATTGTAAGCCTGAAGGTTTATCCTGAAGAAAGAATTTGTTTTCCTCATAAATAACATGTACATTTAGATAATTTTCATATTTTGTTGAACTCTGAATATTTTCAGTTTGTTAGAAGGGAAATTCTCCCAGAGATCTGCAGCTCAAGGTTCAAATAATTTTACAAATGTCAAAAGAGGGAAGGAGGAAGAATATTCTTGAATTTAAGAAGGAAGGGGAGTGTTTGTCTTCTAAAAATAGATTATAGTAGGGAGTTGGAGAAATAGAATTGTTTCCCAAATTCACTGACCATCCTCTACAACTTTAAAGTCTTAATTAGAAGCCATTTGGTTCCTCCTCTCCATCCAAAGAGCCAAGGCCACACATGGCTAAGTATTTGCACATATCTGATGATATAGGTCAAGGTGTGCATACAAATACCCATTTAAAACCAGATATGGGTCATCAAGAGTGATTTCATATGGATTAATCTCATTGAGTAGAAAGAATAAAATCACTAGATAAGTATTTAAATATCTTCATTTACTTGGCTTTTGTATACTGTAGGTCTTTTATATTGTTCTAAATTATTTTTTGAAATTTATATTCATTCACTCATAAGAAATTTTATTCACATCAGTAATAATTACAGTAATTAAGAAAGGCATAAACAAGTAGAAGCTATTCAAATGAGACTAGGGTCTTCAAATTCTAGATGTTCTCTGAAGCAACTAGGGAGTTTGGGCCTAGAAAATAAATAATCATTGGAAATGTGAAAATCATCTTTAATATTTGAAAATCTGGCCTATAAAAGAGGCTTAAATTTGTTTTATTTGGCTAGAAAAGGAAGAATTATGGCAAGTGACTAGAAGCTTCTCACAAATTTTGACACAATTTAAATTAAAAATAAAAAAAGAAAAAAGAAAGCAGAAAATGTCCAAGCATGGAAGTCTGTTCTAAAAGGTGATGGTTTACCCATGCCTGCAAATACTTAAACAGAACTAAAGAGAGTTTGGGGGAGGATTTAGGCATCACTTAGGTATTCAGACTGAATCTCTCCAAAATAGTTTATAATTCTACCATGTGAAATTTTCTGATATTTTCCTTCAGAAATTTGCTGCATAAAACACAATGTGATGGAAGGATTTTTTTTTTTTTTAGATATTATTTACTTATTTGAAAGAGAAAGAGTGAGAGAGAACATGAGAGAGGAGAAGGTCAGAGGGAGAAGCAGACTGCCCGCGGAGCTGGGTGATGGATGTGGGGCTCGATCCCGGGTCTCCGGGATCATGACCTGAGCCTAAGGCAGTTGCTTAACCAACTGAGCCACCCAGGTGCCCCATGATGGAAGGATTCTTAATCATAGGGATATTTAATAAGTAAATAAATGATAGTTGAAAAACTAATTTGTTTGAATTTTCTTCAAAAATTCGTGTATGATCTAAGTAAATTTTTGGGATAAATAAACTCTTGCTTTTTAAGTAGTAATGGGAATTCTGAATCAGTAGAAAGGTTGGAGCTTGAAATTTTTCACTAGCATGGATTTTAACACTTACTGTGTTAAAAGCCCAATATACTCATGCATTAAGAATAAAAGATCTTCCTTTACCAGGCTTTTGACAAGTCACAGATCAAAAAAGGTTAAAAACATTATAGTAGTTTATATAGAATGTTCTGAAATGTGTTTCAAATAAGAAATAGTTTTCAGGTATCAGAGGAATCATTTAAAGGTGATATGATTCAAATAATAATTCAAGCTCTAATACATCAAAGTATCTACTGAGCTGAACAGTATTTCTTACTAAGAATGTAAGACCATATATCAGAAAAAATGTTACAAATTTAAACATCTGATTTCTTATTATTTCCTGTCCTTGGAATTTTTTTATTTTAATGTTCAAATTAATTATTTAAATTATTTTATAATTAATCATTAATACCTATAAAACTGAGCTATCTCATGTTCAAAAATTATATCAGATCTCTCTCTTATATTATTCTTTTATATATTGCTATGCCCCTAAACCAGTAATAACCCCGTAAGCAAGAGCTTCACAAGGTACCCTTTCAAAGCAAGAGCTTCACAAGTTAACCCTTTCAAAATCACACAGACAAATCTACTTATTATGCTTATTTGACCATTCCCTAGCTCAGGCAAAAGTCAATTAATGAATTTGATTCTCAATGGACTTTAGTGGTAGACAAAATTTGTAAACCTCTTCTAGTATTTTGTAAATCAATCCCCAAGATAGTAACTTGTTTGTTGCTAGAACAGGCCAGTCTGGGGGCACCTATGTGGTTCAGTTGGTTAAATGTCTGCCTTCAGCTCAGGTCCTGATCCCAGGATCCTGGGATCAAGTCCCTAGTCAGGCCCTCTGCTCAGCAGGGAGTCTGTCTCCCTCTCCTTTTTCCATCTGCCCACCCTGCCACCACTAGTGTTTGTGCATGCTTCCTCTCTCATAAATAAATAGGATGTTTAAAAAAAAATGTTTAAAAAAGAGCACACTAATCTGTTTTTTTTACATTGCTCCTTTGAATTCGTCATTAAGAAATCTATTAATATTTTTTTTATCCTTCACTCATATTCCATATTCTTTGGTTTAAATGATTTCATCTGAGACAGAGCTTCTTCTTCCTAATGGAAATAATCATGAACTATGTCACTAATCAAATGCACTTGTCTTGCAGTTAATGACTTATTTTGCAATTATGATGACAAATGTAGTATTTGACAATAACCTTTACCCTTTTTTTTTCAGCCTTTAAAACCTTTTGTCACCATGACATGACTCTGTAATGTGGAAACTTATTTGTATTCATAAAGATATGAATTCAAAGGGCAGTCAGAATAGAGGCTTTGATAAACACTAGTTAGCTGGGGGATAAAAAGGGTACTTTCATCTCACAGAATATTGTATCTTATCAGTTGCCATTAATATTAATGAAATTAGAAGAAATATAGACTAAGTTAGAATTATAAATAACTATGTACATTTCTATCAAGGTAACGTAGCTAATAAAACAATATTATGCTTATATATGTTTTAAAAATATGAATTTAGAACAAATGCTTTCTAAGTCTACTCCTTTGAGAAAGATCTATATTATGAAATTTAATTCCTATTAATGCTAACTATGCAAAAGAATGTTAACTATGCAAAAGAAAAGATCACCCACTTAGACAACACTATGGAAACATCTCTCAAAACACATTTACTACCAAGACTGTTGTTTGGTTAAAATAATGCCTTGATAATAGTTCTCTATTACTTCCTTACTTTATAAATGTTAAAGTCATATCTACTAAGTTATTTTTCTATTCTTACCATTAAAAACACAATTTTATGACATAATAAAATAACAAAAGTTATAAAGTATTCTAATTATAATTCAATTTTCATAACTTTAGCCATTTATTTTCAGTCATAAGAAGATACATCCACTAGTTTCAAAATAGGCATGGAGAACACATAAAAGAAAATTTGTTGAAAAATTTCCAATAAAATTTTAAGATTGGGCTGACATTCTGAAGTCACTTGGAACTACAGAACGTTCAAAGTAGTACATTGAGACAAGAGTAGGGGCGCCTGGGTGGCTCAGTTGGTTGGGCGACTGTCTTCAGCTCAGGTCCTGATCTCGGAGAACCGGGATCGAGCCCCACATCGGGCTTCCTGCTGGGCGGGAAGTCTGCTTCTCCCTCTCTCACTCCCCCTGCTTGTGTTCCCTCTCTCACTATGTCTCTCTCTGTCAAATAAATAAATAAAATCTTAAAAAAAAAAAAAAGAGAGAGACAACAGTAATAATGTAGTAGAAGTGACAGATAATAGAAATACAAATTTAAAAAAATACAAATTTAAGAATGGATTCCAAAACTTGGTAAAATTCATTTATATATAATTTTATTTAGTAGGTTCTTAAAAATGGGAATAATTTACTAAGGAAACAGGATTATCAGGGGGAAAAATTTCACAACAATCATAGTATTGCCTGTCATAAGCATTTTTTGGTAATAAAATTTTTAGGTAACCATATCACCTTATATTCCCTGATAAAATTTACATGCATTTTGAAAAATATTTGCATGAAAATATTCCTAATGACATATTAATTACATTTGGAATTAAGAACTCTCTCAAGAACACCTGGAAAAGGAGCACCCAGGTGGTTCAGTTGGTTAGGCAACTGCCTTCAGCTCAGGTCATGATCCCGGAGACCTGGGATCGAGTCCCACATCAGGATCCCTGCTTGGTGGAAGGCCTGTTTCTCCCTCTCTCACTCCCCCTGCTTGTGTTCCTTCTCTAGCTGTGTTTCTCTCTATCAAATAAATAAATAAATAAAAATCTTTATTAAAAAAAAAGAATACCTGGAAAGTTAGAATTCCACAAAATATAACATTAAATATTTGTCAATTACCTTTCTTGGATGCTTCAAAGCTGTCATAGAGGTTTATCTTCTGGGTGTCATAAGTTAGAGTGGTATTGGGTAACAACGTTCTATTTCTGTTGATTGTATTCACAGCAAATCTGAATGCAAGTTCTTCAGCTCCCATTGGGCCAGATTCCACATATTCAAAAATGCCACCTGGAAAAAAGAAAGAATAATCATACAGTTCTTAGAAGATAGAGAAAATATATAAAGTTTTCTTTACTTTTATGTATGTATGAATTTATGTGAGTGTGATTTGCTGAAGTACATGGAATTTGTGCTTCCTTTTTCTGTGAACTTGAGTATTTGAGATGTGCCCTTTTAGATACATCCATATCATAAAAATTTCTTTGCTATTTGTGACCATAATTTAACATAATTTAAATATTATTTTGCTTTTTTTCTTCCAGTAATTCCTTCTTTTACAGCTTAGGTATATATAGACTTTGTCTTAACCACCAAGCATTATCCCTCAAACTTTTGCACAGTTATAGAATAATCAATCCTCTATACTGAGATAAAGCCATGAAGTTAAGCATCACGAAAATTATATTATTTGTCTCCATTAATTGATGACAAGTTAGAAATCTTTAGCATAATTTCTATGGCACTTACTGTGTTAAAAGCCCAATATACAAATTCACTTGCAATTTCTAATGAATGAACGTGAAAGAAAAGACAGCAAAGTAGCATTTCTCTGTTCTACTCTAATCTTTTTTTAGAAGATACTTGGACATTTGTGAAAGATAACTCACCCAAACAGTGCAAATCCCTTAATCAGTCAATAACAAGGAAGCATATAATTTAGGCCATAAAATATAGAGTACAATTGAAAAACATGTTCTTCCCATTTGTCACCTTTCACCAGTTATATTTTAGTCCAGTTTTCTCATTCTTGTCTCAGCCTTGCTTTTTCTTAATATTCTTTCTATTCAGTTATGAGTGACCTATGGGACCTTTGCCTCCAACGGAATCTCTTTTTTATTGTTACTTTGGTAAATGGAATGAAAGTGGGAGCATCTGATATTTGACACTGTTCAACCTCTGTCTTTGGAAAAATAATACTACTTTAACATTAGAGAGCATTTATCTTTCTCCCTTTTAACTTTCATTCCATTACTCTTAGTACAGTCATTCACAAATTAAACTCCCTTGAATAAGCCATTTTCACAGTTTGTAATTCATACCTCATCAAAAGTCTTCTGACACTAGGTGACTATACAATCAGCAAACTACCTATTCTAAATTTGTAAGAAGCCACAGTATGGTAACAATTCTAAATTAGTAAGAAGTCATGTATGGTAATAATTCCTCTAAATATGAAGAATTAGGATGCAAGAATACCACAGTACTAAGACAAATTCATATTCAGGAGGAATTAGAACATTTGTTATTTGACCCAGATTAGTCTGAAATATGTCTCTTATTCTTTCAACTAAATTAATGGTATAGTTACCAGAGCAATCAATTTACTGTGAATAGTACTTTGAATACAGTTAAAATCTTTAGTGACTTAGGCTAAGCAGAACAACAGCTGTTTACTGCTTAAACGGTATCAAGAACTAAGTTAGATGTCATGTATATATGGAGGAGAACAGTGGTGTGAACCTAGACTCTGAAGCCAAACTGAGTTTACAATCTGTATCTGCCATTTACCAACCATGTAAATTTGGTCAGTTTCTTAAATACTCAGTCTAAATTTCTTCATCTCTAAAAAAGGATGATAATGAAGGTGACTACATAGAGTTGTTACAAAAATTAAATGTTATCTGATAACAAAGCACTTAGATTGGTGGCTGCCATAGAGTAAGCACTCCATAAGTGTCTAAGGTTTCACTGAATCTTCAAAGTAATCCCAAGTAATATTTTTTTATAAGAAAGAACTCTTTTGGCCAAAGATCATAAAGCTGTCAAGTGATAGAGCCAACATTACAATCTGTTCATGCAAAACTTAAAGCTCTTGCTTATGCTTGTACAAACTAGCATTTTTCTTCAAAGTTTCATTCAGGTAAAATATACAAAACCTCCTAAAGGTGAGACATAATGACTTTAATAACAATATGTAATTATAAATGTAAGATGCTACATGTGGAACAGAAAAATAATTGAGCAATTATAAAGTACTTCTGAAATTTAATTAGAAATAAAGATTCAATTATACAAATGCAAAGCTGAAGTTGTTTCTTAATGGCAAAATAAAATGAAAAACTAAATCTTCTACTTTTCTCCATTCAAATTATAGTTTCTATGTGATATAAATACAAAAAAAGATACAAAAATGATCAATATTTGATGACAGTAGGTTAAAATATTCCTATTCTTTATCTTTTGAAAACAAATAATTCAAGTTCAAGTTTACATATTTATTACAGTTTGAATATTTAAGGAAAACTTTGTAATTCCTCAAGAAACCCACTTTTATCTTAATTGAATAAAGTAACTAATTTTGGAGGCACCTGGATGTCTCAGTCATTAAGCATCTGCCTTCAGTTCAGGTCATGATCCTGGAGTTCTGGGATCGAGCCCCACATCGGGCTCCCTGCTCAGCGGGAAGCCTGCTTCTCCCTCTCTCATTCCCCCCGCTTCTGTTCCCTCTCTAGCTGTGTTTCTCTCTGTCAAATAAACAAATAAAATCTTTAAAAAAAAACCTAATTTTTATTGCTCTAAGGCCAGAATTGAAAATTTTGTATATAAAAATCAAAAATATCCAGATAATGTAAGCTTTCTAAGCACAACATCTTCTATAACAACTTCCAGCCATGTTAACTCAAAAAAATAGAAAGAAAGGAAAAGAGAGATCACTACCCTTGTTTTGTGGAGGGCAAATATGGACAGGGAAGTAAAATAATTTAGTAAAAAATTACTTTTCAAAAAACACTGGGTGGGTTCCTTAAACTTATGTGGGAAACAAACAGAGCTTTTTTAATTCTATTCAAAATTTTGGATAGTAGGATCTAACATAATAATTGATCAAAGGAGAAAAAAATACCATCACCATATTAGATGGTATAAGGACACCTGATAGATATCATTAATTATTATTATTTTTTTTAAGATTTTATTTATTTGACAGAGAGAAACACAGCCAGAGGGGGAACACAAGCAAGGGGAGTGAGAGAGGGAGAAGCAGGCTCCCCATCAAGCAGGGAGGGAGCCTGATGTGGGACTCAATCCCGGGTCTCCGGGATCATGACCTGAGCTGAAGGCAGTCGCTTAACCAACTGAGCCACCCAGGCGCCCCTATCATTAAATATTCTTGATTAAGAAAATATTTTTTGAAAAGAATGGAATCGTAATGAAACTTTACTAAGATGAAAATCACATATTAATAGAAATGTTATAATTAAGAGTAAAATAGAAAGGAAGTCTCAGTAATGTTGGGAAAAAAAAGATGTCTGCAATATCCACTTTTACTATTATTCTGGAAATTTTAATAAATGTAATTAGAAATAAAAATTACTTATTAAAACAGTTTCATTTACTTTCATTAGATATTTAGACAAGGCACAAATATCTTTTGCCAGTGGAGTTAATCATAACAATGAAAATAACAAAATTGAGAAAATTATTCATGAAAAAACCTCTAGTTAAACAAATATTAAACAAATGAGTTCTTTAGGCAGAGGAAAAATGATCCCAGAGGGCACTACTTAAGTGTATGAAGTATAAAGAAAGGGTAAATATGTGGGTGAATTCAATATATTTTAACTAAACAAGCAAGAACAGTAATATCTTATGACATTTGTAATGTATTTAAATCAAAGTAAATTCTAATAAAACACAGAAGTTGAGAAAAGCATAAATAAAATTAAAGAATGTTAATGCTCTAGCAATATTGGGAGGAAAATAAAGATAATTATTTTAGACTGTAATAATGCAATACATATTTAAATTTCTAAGATAAAGATAAAATAGTGAAAGAACATATGATCAAAAATTTAACAGAAGAAAAGTGACATAATAAAAAAAATTTATTTGTCCAAAAAGAATCAGAAACATAAGTAAAATAAATAGAGAAAGCACTAAAAGAATTAGTAAGATGGTATAAGTGACCTAAAACAAATGTAGCGGTAATTTCATTAAAGGTAAATGAAAGAGATTCACATTTTAACGTTTTAAGATTACCCAACAGGATAAAAAGGTACAAAATTGTAAGCTACCTGCAAGAGAAATAGTGAAAAACAAGGAAAGAGATGGACAAAGATTGGTTGAAAAACTACACTAACCAAATAAAAGCTAGGAAAGCTATTCCAATGTTAGATAAAGCAGACAGGAAGACAATAAAGGATGTCTCTCATAATGTTTAAGAGTATCAATACACCAGAATGATAAAATTCAGACTCTACATACACTAATAAAAAAATAAAAAATAAAAAACCCTCTAACACATTAACAGATCTAGGAGATACAGATCATAGTGAGAAACACTAAAACACCCCTGTCACAGAACAAGCAGACCCCCCCCCAAAAAAACAAAATCAGTTAAACTTTAGATGATATAACAAAGATGAAACATACTACTGTGACAAATAAAATAACAAAATAATTTTTTCTTTTTTTTTTAAGATTTTATTTATTTATTTGACAGAGATAAACACAGCCAGAGAGGGAACACAAGCAGGGGGAGTGCGAGAGGGAGAAGCAGGCTTCCTGCCGAGGAGGGAGCCTAGTGTGCAGCTCGATCCCGGGACTCTGGGATCATGATCTGAGCCAAAGGCAGTCGCTTAACCAACTGAGCCACATAGGAGCCCCAAAATAATTGTTTTCAAGTATATGTTTATCAAAATTGATCATAAGCTAAGCCATATACTAAATATCAACACATTTAAAAGGACTGAAATAGTTCAGAGCATGTTCCCTCACCACAATGATATTAAACTAGAGATAAATAACAGAAAGATAACTTGGAAATCCCAAATTTAGAAATCAAAGAACTTATGCTTCAGTAATTCATAGGTCAAAAAGAACATCATAATGGGAATTACCTAATTGGGGAACAAAATAAAACTGAAAAGTTGCCATGTAAAACTTGTAGAATACAACTAAGTCCATGACTAAAAGAAAATTTAAGACTAAAAATCAAAATTAAAAAAAGACTAAAAATCAATTGATCTAAGATTCCATCTCAAATATCTGGGGGGGGAAGAACAAATCAAATCCAAAGGAAAGAGTTGAAAATAATAATAAAGATCAGAGCAGAAATAAATAAAATAGTAGATGAAATACAATAGAAAACACACACACAAAGCCAAACTTTCATTATTTGAAATATTATAAAATTTATAAAGTCTTAACAAGTCTAAACAAGAATAAGAAAATAGAACTTACAAAAAAAGTTACACACCAACTCCTCATGAATATATAGATGCAAAAATCCTAAATACAGCAAATTGAATCTAGCAAAATATAAAGACAATAATACATCAAAACCAAATGTATATGGAAGTTTCTCTAAAAGTTAAAAGCAGAACGATCCTAGGATCCAGCAGTTGCACTATTAGGTACTTACTCAAAGAACACAAAAATATTAATTCAAAGGGTTACATGCACCCCCTTGCTCGTGGCAGTATTATCCATAATAACCAAATATGCAAAGAGCCCAAGTGTCCACTGACTCATGAATGGATAAAGATGTGGTATATGTATAAATGGAATATTAACCATAAAAAAGAACGAGATCTTGTCATTTGCAATGATATGGATAGAGCTAGAGAGTATTATGCTAAGGGAAATAAGTCACTCAAGGAAAGACAAACACCATATGATATCGTTCATATGTGGAATTTAAGAAACAAACAAAAAAACCGAAGGAACAAAAGAAGAGAGAGAGGTAAACCCAGAAACAGACTCATAATTATAGAGAACAAACTAATGGTTACCAGTGGGAGGAGGGTGGGGGCAAAGGTGAAATAGATGATGGAAATTAAGGAGCGCACTTGTTGTGATGAGCACCAGGTGATGCATGAAAGTTGAATCACTACATTGTACAACTGAAACTACACTGCATGTTAAATAACTGAAATCTAAATAAAAATTTTAAAATAAAAAAAAAGTGGGGTTTATTTTAGGAATTCAAGATGTTCAAGCTTAACATTTGAAAATACTTCTATATCATTTAAAACATTAAGAGAAAATGAAGAAAACTGAACGATGCTTTTGACAGTTATGACAGTATCAGTGATAAATTTCAACTTCTAAGTTGAACTTCTAAGTTTTTAATCATGATTAAAAACTCTGAGCAACTTAGAAATAGAAGAGAACTTTTAAGCAGATACAGAGTACCTATAAATAACCCACATCAAACATCACACTTACTAGTATAATGTTGAAATCTTTCCTCTTAAGACCAGTAATGAAATAAGGGTGCTCACTATGACCACTTTTATTTAACATTGCAATGAAGGTCTTCTTTAGTGCAATGAGTAATGAAACTAAAATAAATAAATAAATATAATAAGGTTTGAAAAGGAAGAAACAAAACTATGGTTATTCTCAGATCAAATGACATGATTGTATATGTAGAAAAATAATACAGATAAATTACTAGAATTAAAACAATGAATTCTTTTTTAAAAGATTTTATATTTTTATTTGACAGAAAGAATCACAAGCAGGGGGAGTTAGAGAGGGAGAAGAAGGCTTCCCGCCCAGTAAGAAGCCCGATGTGAGGCTTGATCCCGGGACTCCAGGTCATGACCTGAGCCAAAGGCAGATGCTTTTTGACTGAGCCACCCAGGTGCCCCAATATGTCCAATATCTATCATGGAGTGATAGTAGCTTTTCTTGACAAATCAACTTAAAAAAAATCTATTATATTAGCTAAATCTGCTAATGGAAAGAGGAAAACTAAATGAAGAGATTAAACTTTTACTATTGTAATATTTTATAGAAAAAAAGACCTTTGGATAACTTTCAAAAGTGTCATGTCCTTTTGATTAGCATTTATGGAGATATATAGACATTTGCAATTTGGAGATACATCTGAGCTGCCCAGGTGCCCCTAAAATAATGAATTTAGCAAAATTTCATTGGATATAAGATCAATGTAAAAAAATAAATGGTATTTCTACATATCAACAACAAACCAAAATGAAAAAAAATTATGAAGTATCATTTTCAATAGCATCAAAAAACTTGAGATACATTGAAATTAACAAAGGAGGTGCAAAATATTGTGGTGAAAACTATACAACATTATTGAGAGAAAATAAGAATCAACTAAACAGGGTTATACTACATTTATAAAATAAAGAAGTTAAGATTTTAAAGATGTTAGTTCTCCACAAATTGATCTATAGTTTAGTACAATCCCAATCAAAACCACAGCAGACTAAAATAAATACAGAAATGCAAAAGGCCTAAAATAGTAAAAGAAACAAAAGCTAGAGAACTTACATTACCATATTTCAAGAATTATAATAATTAATTCAATTATAAATTACTCAATTTTGATATTAGTATAAAAGTGGACTAATAGAGGGGTACCTGGGTAGTTCAGTTAGTTGTGTCCAACTCTTGATTTTGGCTCAGGTCATGATCTTAGGGTGGTGAGATCAAGCCCCATGTGGGGCTCCAAGGTGACCTAGGAGCCTGGTTAAGATTCTCTCTCTCCCTCTTCCTCTCTCTCTGCTCTTTCCACCCCTGCTTGTGCTCTTTTTTCTTTTTTTTTTTTTTAAAGACCAAGAAATAAATAGAATAGAACATATAACCCATAAACAGACATTCACCGATACGCACTGACAACTCAGTGATAATGTTACAGTGCCAAAGAAAAAGAATTGTGTTTTCAATAAATTTGTCTGGTTCAATTCGATAATCATACTTAAAAAAGTCATTTCAATCACATGACTGAATGTGAAAGTTAAACAGTAATGTTGCTAAAAGAAAAACAGACTAGGAAAAGATTTCTTAATAAAAAGACAAAAAGTATTAACTATAAGATAAAAATATGATATATAAGATATTAAAATTAAGAATTTTCCAGTTCAAGAAAAAAATTCAGAGGATGTGTATATATGTGGGTGTGTGATGTGTAAGACAGAGATTCATCTCTTTAAAATATTCATGAAAAGAATACAGCAGTCAAATATATAGAAATCTGGATAGAAAACTTAAACAATCACTCCCCCTCTAAAAAATTCAAAGGGACAATAAACATATGAAAAGGAGGTCAATTTCATACTAATCTGGACAATAAAAAATTAAAATTACAGTTCAAAACAATTTTACATACACTCAAATGATTACAATGAAAAAGACAAGTAGTATCAAGTGTTGCTGAAAATGTGGAGCAAGGGTGCCTGGGTGGCTCAGTGGGTTAGGCCTCATCTTCCACTTAGGTCATGATCTCAGGGTCCTAGGATCCAGGCCCACATCAGGCTCTCTGCTCAACAGGAGGCCTGCTTCCTCCTCTCTCTCTGCCTACTTGTGATCTCTTTCTCTGTCAAATAAATAAATAAAATCCTAAAAAAAAAAAAAAAGAAAGAAAGAAAATGTGGAGCAAGTAGACCTCTCATACACTGCTGGTCTCTCTAGAAGTTGGTACACCCTACTTTGAAAATTGTGCATCAGGGTCTTCTGACACTGAAAATCCACAAACCCTGTGACCCAAATTGTACTCCAGGATATACACCCAACAAAAAGTACATGCATGTCCATCAAAAATCATGTATTCAACAACCACATGCAACAATATAAGATGAATCTCATAAACAAAATATTGAGTGAATGAAGTCAGATGCAAAAAAATACTGCTGTATGAATTCATTTTTTAAAAACTTCAAAAAACAGAGGTGGGGTAGGGAGGATACATGATGTGTTTCTAAGGTGCTGGTATGTTCTGTTTTTAACCTCAGTGCTTGGATATGTATTGTTAAACTTTGTTACTCTATAATTTGTGTGCTTTGGTATATATGGATCATCTTTTAATAAAATTTTAGTTTAAAAAACAATTGCGGGGCACCTGGGTGGCTCAGTTGGTTGAGCGACTGCCTTTGGCTCAGGTCATGATCCCGGAGACCTGGGATCGAGTCCCACATCGGGCTCCCCACTCGGCGGGAAGCCTGCTTCTCCCTCTCTCACTCCCCCTGCTTGTGTTCCCTCTCTGGCTATGTTTCTCTCTGTCAAATAAATAAATTTAAAAAAATCTTAAAAACAAGCAAACAAACAAACAAACACATGAATCCTCATTAAAAAAAATACAGTCTTTAAAAAAAAAAACAATTCATAAAAGAGCTAAGGCTTTTCTAAGTTTGATAGCACAAGCAATAAAAATATAAAGGCAATATTGCTAAATGTAACTTGAATGTTTGAAAAATAATCCATAATCAAACAAATAAATATGATTAAAGAAAGGCAAATAAGAAGATATACAAAAGTATATTAACTGAATATAAATATAACATTAAAAAAACAAAAGAGAGGAGGCCCTGGGTGGCTCAGTCAGTTAAGCATCTGTCTTCAACTCAGATGATGATCCCAAGGTCCTGGGATTGAGCCCCACATCTGACTCCCTGCTCAGTGGGGGCCTGTTACTCCTTCTCCCTCTGCAGCTCCTCCTGCTTGTGCTTGCTCTCTCTCTCTCTCGCTCAAATAAATAAATACAAATAAAAAGGTTAGTAGCTTTAGCATATAAATAATATTAACAATAAAAAATATGATCACTGCAACAGAAAAATTGGCAAAGAATATGACTAAATAATTTATAAGTAATATATATGCAAATAACTAATAAACATCTTAAAATGTTCAAAAATAGGATAGGAAAGACTAAAATAATTTTTAGAGGTTAAATTTATTAAGGTGTGTGAGAAAAGCACAGTTGAAAAGAAAAATAAATTGATAAACTTTCTTGAAAACCTTTCTTTAAATCTATCAGGCTTTAAAAACACACACTTAAGTCTGCCAATTCTACTTGTAGGATGTAACCTGAAGAAAAACATGGGTGATTTAGCTGTGAGGATGTTTACTTTGTTCATAAAAACAGTATGATTAGAAATGCTCTAACCATCCAATGGTAGACATAAATTATGGTATATTTAGTTAATAAAATAATATATAGCTAGCCATTTTTAAATTTGATAGAAATTATTCAATGGCAAAAATGCTTTATAAGCAGTTACAATAGGTACTTATATATAACAAAATATTAAGTATAGTGTATTTCAGATGATAGGCATTTGATTAATTTGAATTTTATTATTTTAATTTGTTTGTACATTTTATTTTGTTTTATTTAATTTGCTTACTTATTTTTGAGAAAGAGAGTGAGAGCAGGAAGAGGCAGAGGGAGAGGGAGAGAATCCTAAGCAGTCTTCACACCCAGCCCAAAGCCAGACATGGGCCATGACTCTGAGATCATGACCCCAGCCAAACTCGAGAGTCAGAAGCTTAACTGACTGAGCCACCCAGACGACCCTTGTTTGTACATTTTAAATGGTTAACAATAAACCTGTGTCAATTTTATACTTTAAAAAAATGAATAAAATATGTTTTAAAATGAAGCTAGAGTATTATTAAGAAGTAGCAGAAAACAAGAGAATACCTAAGAGGATACTATGAAATCTCAGGGTGTTTATGCATTTGTTTTTTTATGACAGGAAAGACAGCGTGTTTATGTGATAGGGAGAGAATGACAGAAAAAGAAGGGTAACAGGTAGAAAAGAAGGTATTACTGATGAAGCCAGGTGGCTCAGGAGCAAGAGATGATCAAATCCAAAGGAAATGGTAGGTAAAACTGAAGAGGAGGACATTTTATTCAATGAAGCAAGAGGCTATTATCTGTGATCTGCTAATGTGAAATGGGCAGGAGACTAAAAGAATAAATATTTTATCTATTTTCTTTGTGAAGTAGAAAATAAGGGCCTATAAATTTGGTTCTCTGAGGAGGAAGTCAGCTATTTTTTTTCCTAAAAGTGTATCTTTGGCTTTTAAAATTGCTGATAAAAAACTGAAAGGCAAAGCATTTTGTCCACCTGTTCATAAAGCTATAAAAGGATAATTATTCACATGATTTTGAACAGGGTCTTTTCTCTTTATATAGCTTGAGAAAAATAATACCCATTTTTGCACTATGTGCCTCCTTTTATAAAAAGTGCTTCTAGACTTATTAATTTTATTTTGAAGTGTCAGAATTGTACATAGCATTTCATAAGCATGTGGGTACATGAAGACAGAATTGCTACCCTAAGGAGTTCAAAAATCATGTTCGGTGGGTAAAGTACATCCCAGAGTAATAAAGAACACAGAAGAACTATGTGATCCTAAAGCAGCATCTTAGTAACTTATAATTATGGGCTTTCCTGAGACTTGTACCAAGATTCACCCAATTTCAAATTTTCAAGAACCTAAAGCCTACTTTCTCATTATGATAAAATCCTCTATTCTCTATTGGATAAAAGCAACACTCCACTGCTTCTTTATACTTACCTTTGGCTTTTGGAAATTAAAAAATCAGCTACAATAATCATTCTCACAGCTGTATTTTTGTTTGGTTTAGTTGTTTTGTTTTTGTGTATGTGTTTCAATTCAGAAAGAGCCACCACATCTCACATAACCTCTGTATCAAAAAACAAAATGCCTGCAGTTCTTTCTCCAAGCTTATTGCAAAAGTTAATGGTTCTCATCACTCTAGAATAGGCTTAATAAAGAAAGAAGAAAAGAAACAGAGGAGAATAGCCTTCCTTTCAATAGGTCTATTTGCCTCACCTTGTTTTGTAGCTATGAAAGAACAAACGGCAAGGAATCCTTTGTTTACACAAGACTCGCCAAAACTGAAACTTTCACTACTGCAAAAAAGTAATATTAAACAAGACTTGAAAAAAAAGTTTTATATTAGCTAATTGCTGAAGCCTATCCAAATCTTTTCTCTTTTAGATCTACTTTAACTACTCCTGAGGACTGTATGACTCATAAACCTGTGAGGGATGTGCCAACCAACATCACATCTAACTTCTGAGACTGTTCAAATAGGTACTTTTGAAAGTAGGCAAAAATTAGCTTTTTTTTTTTTAAGATTTTATTTACTTGACAGAGAGAAACACAGCCAGAGAGGGAACACAAGCAGGGGGGAGTGAGAGAGGGAGAAGCAGGCTTCCCGCCCCCGAGCAGGGAGCCCAACGTGGGACTCGATCCCCGGTCTCCGGGATCATGACCTGAGCTGAAGGCAGTCGCTTAACCAACTGAGCCACCCAGGTGCCCCAAAAATCAGCATTTTATAGATGTTTAATTTAATAAAGATATCAATGCTATGAATAATATGTTATTCTCTCAGAAGAAATGCTTTTTTCCATCAATTGTTACAATAAACTTATTTTCTATCTAAATATATGCAAAATGTGTTCTCTTTCTTCACTTTAATTTTGTACAAATCCTTATTCAAAGGCTAAAATCATCATGCTTCTTTGTAAATGTGAAAGGATTTTTTTTGAAAGGATGTTTTTTAAAATGCCCTAGATATTAAATAGCATTAGGGAATTATTTGTTTCTTTTTCTCCTTAGGCAAAATAATGCTATAGTGGTTGCGTAAGAAAATACTGTTGTTCTTAGGAGATTCATGAAGAAGTGTTTGGGTGTCACAAAAACAAAAATGGAAAAATGTTAACAATTATCTAATCAAGGTGGTAAGTATATAAGCATATATGCTACCATCTGATTTTTTCTGTGTATTTTTAAAGTTCATAATAAAAGTTTGGGCAGGAGGAAGAAAAAGAGGAAGAAGAAATAAATTCCTATACTTACCATTTTGTTATTACTGCAACAGATTTCTCAAAAAACCATTAAATTAATCTGCAAGCCTTTATAAAAATACTATATACTAAAATTGTACTATTATTCTAAGTATAATAGAGAGGAGTCTAAAAATGACATAATCAATAAATCATCTGGTCTACCCACCCTTTGGATACTTAGATTCTTCTACTACTACATATGGGGCTCCTGGGATGGCAAATTTGTTGCCATTTGAAGTTTTCTCTTACTTCCTGGGAAAGCTCTAGCACCAAGCGTCTCTTACTTCCTAGGAAAGCTCTAGCACCAAGTTCTTCTACGTATTTTTCCATCATCTTCTTCCCTGATCCTTCTAACCATTTGCTCTGATTAGAATAAAGTTAAGCCTAATTTTCATATGGTCATCATCCAGAATTTGAAAATAGATCCCATCTTCCCAGGTTAAGACTTCCAAATCTTTCACTTATCACATGAGTATTTTGATCTTTCATTCTTCTAGTTATTTTTTTCTCTGAAAAGACTCCAGTGTATCCACAGCTCATTGTGGGTCCATTTTTTAACCATATTCCCAATGGGCCCAAGCAAAGCACAATGGGGTTGTCAATTTCCTAAACTCATGTAGTACACATAATATAAATTTTTAGAATACAATATCATAATGTTGATTCCTCTTAAGCTTATTGTTGAACAATTTTTTCTAATGTACTATTTTTTTTAATTCTTCATATATGTCTCTGATAAATATCATCTATTTATTACTTACCTAATTTTCTAATTAATACTATTTGGATTCTGATCTTATTATCAATTATTAATATTAGTTTATTCAACATTCTAATGCATCAAGACAAGTTGCTAATACTACATCAATGTAAAAAATGTGTTGCTTTTTACTTTGCCATGTGAATGGTCACATCTTAACTCCAAGAATACTCCACTGGAAGTTTTCCTACTATTAAACTAGCTAGTGATCTTAATTATTCTAGCTAACAGTTCATTGGTTTCCACCATTTCTGCTGGAACATCATTGTAAACCTTTCCACATGCTTGACTCAGTCCAAATATACTGTCTTCCATGCTGTAATAATTCACCTCCACTGGGTTTTTCAGACATGTCCCCACTCTGGCTTTCTTCTGCAACTGGAGTAATATTTCTAAAATGCAACTTGTCATTTAATTTCTTAATATCTTTCCATAACTGCCTAATTTTTAAGTTTTAGTGACATTTACAAAGTTCTTCACAGTTTATCTTCTGCCTCTCTCTCCAGGGTCCTCTCTTGCCATTTCCACTTTCCCAGTACCACAGTATATTAAACCACCTACCTCCCTCTGACTGAATCAGAATCAAATGCTACCATTCCTTCCAAGTGATATTCCTCTGCCCAGGAACCTAGATACACATAGATACATAGGCACACACACACACACACACACACACACATTGACACATACATCTAAACATTCTCTCTCTCCTAATGTACCTTGGGCCTTTGGTATAGTCACTTTCTCTGGGAAGATATTCCTCACTGCTCCTAAGCCTCACCCAACAAGTTGTCTCTGATTTGCATTCCCTTGGTTCTAGATCACTTCCAAACAGCATAATGTATACTCCTGCACTCTGAAGCTTAAGAAAGTTAAGTCAATATGAAACATGTTTAAATTTGAGCTCACACTAAAGAATAAAAGCTTCTAATAGTCAACATTTATTGAGAGCACACTCTATATCATGCATTGTGACAAATATTTTATAAATATTAATAGAAAGTCATAAAAATGTGATTGAATCACATTTTAATGTATTTTCCATTGTTATAATATTTTATATTTTAATTCTGAATATAATGTCTACATTGTTGAATCTAAGAATTGCTTTCCTCTTTTATGCTCCATAGTCTCTAAGGCAGTTTAATTCTTAGGCCAAATAACTTGCTTTACTGAGTCCACTGTGTTCTGCTTCAGCAAGATCTTGGAGCTGGGTCAGCACCCTAAGTATCTTGCCTGAGGCAAGTTACAGTCAGTAAGTGATGGATGCTGGATTAGAGCATAGGAGACCACAATGCAGGCCCCATCTTCTAATCACCATACTCTACTGCTTCCTACTAAGTTATACTGCCACTCTGTTTTCAATCCTTTGTTGTTTTCACAACCTTCCTTTTTCTGAATAGTAAGCATTTTGAAAAAGATTCTTAAAGTTTTATATCGATACGAAGTGAGACTATAACATTCTGAAGCTAATTTTGTGTGAATTTGATGGATGCTATCCTAGTGACCTATATATATGCAGGCAGAAAATCACATGAATACATGGACCTGGTTGCCTGACACACCATGGAAAAATGAATTAGCAGGTCATAGCTCCTCAAAGCGGGATTGTGTGGAAAGCACATAGTATAAGGTGTGAATTTTCCAAGGAGAGAAGTGGTGACCCATCTATACTGAATACTGAGACACACCTCCTGCTCTCCCCATTTGCTTTTGAATCTCCTTACCCATGAAGCAACAGGTATTTCTAACTTAATGAACAGACTGACTCCAATATTTTGATCCATATTTCTAGTCACAATAATGTTTTTCACTCTAACGTTACTAAGTCTACTAAGTGTCATCCGAACATACAAACTTGCAGCTTTGTCAATATTTCAAGTAAACAAATATTATACAAACATGTGGCTAATGAAAAGTTTGTCTGTAGAATGTCCTGGAATTTTCTGAAGTTCTAGCACTCTGCAATTCTTCAACTATAAAAGGAATGAAAGCTACTCTTACATACCTCTTCCTCCAACTATCATACTCCATTCAACTCAAGCTTGTGTTGGGCATTTGGAAAAAGGAAGCTGCTGATGCAGTCTAGAATAGAGAATATCTATCTGTTAGAAGGCATTATACAAACCAAAATCAAGTTGGAAATAACATCATAGTGTCCTACTAAACAAAGACTGGTTGGGCTCTAGCATGTAAATGTGCTTTCTTATTATAAAAATAAAAAAGCTTTTAACTTTACAAACCTCCTACTGTTTCCAATGTATTTTTTGCCAGTGGATGGAAAATAGGTGTTGATTTTTCCTTCTACAAATGGACCCTTGAAATGATAGAGATAACCATGGAGTTACACATTCAAATAATATTACTTTTAAAGCAGATGCACTACATACTGCGAGGAAAATTGGAAAATGGGTACTTAAATGTTAGCAATTTAAGACCTAGAAGGAATGCATACTGATTGGGAATGCAGATGCTTGAATAATATCAAGATAAAAATAGGACAGATCAAACTGAGATAACAGGGAAGGCAGCCACATGAATAATCACCATATAAGCAGTATAAATAACACCAACTATTTGAGGCCAAGAGCACACACTTTAATTGCATTGATTTTTAAAAAATAGGTCAGCTAAATAAAAAGAAAAGGCAAAAAGTGATTGAATGAGCAAGTCCCTTCACAATTCAGACCTCTGTTCTTTTTTTTTTTTTTTTCCTTCTGCAAAAGGTAGGGAATGATTTGGAAGATTGGAGAGTCAGAAAACTCAAGACTGTTTGATAACTACAAAGTAAATTGGGGAGAATAACTGATTATGTCAGAATTTAAAATGTGGTTAATTGCCAATCTCCTGCAAATATGGAACACTCTTTAACATCTTAACTTTAATTTCCAAAAAATATACTGACTTGAGAAACCATGTATCCAAATATTACTGAGCTCAATCAATAAAAATATAGATGGAAATACATTCTGAGTTTGCACAAAGCTAAGCAAAGATGTTAGGAGGGTATATTAGAGATATCAAAATAAATTTTAAGTTTTAATCCAGAAAAAGTAATAAAAAAGATGGCTAGAAAATTAATGTTTTAAAAAAATCCAAAATCAATTTAATGGCAACAGTGCAATCCATAAGGCAGTTTAAATATGTAATTTGATACTACATACAAGAGCATTTACATTACTTATATGGACTGTTACTTCAAGAAAGTCTTTCAATTCCCTCTTATATGATTATTTTGTAAAATTTCTTTTAAAAAGTCTTTAGGCTACTTGTTGGACTATTAACTATTATATATGAGCCATATTTGGCTTATTATTTGTTTTAACTAAGGAGATAAAGGGAAATTTAAAAAGTAAATGCTTACTTTTGCCATTTTAGGCAAAGTTTCTTAAAACCTAAAAAGTAATTTTGTTTAATAATCCAATCAAGAAATGGGAATAAGACATGAACAGACATTTCTCCAAAGAAGACATATAAATGGCCAACAGAAATGAAAAAATGATCAACATCACTCAGTATCAGGGAAAGACTGACCAAAAACACAATGAGCTATTACCTCATACCAGTCAGAAAGGCTAAAATTAACAAGTCAGGAAACAATGACGTTAGTGAGGATGCAGAGAAAGGGGCACCCTCTTACACTGTTGGGGGGAATGCAAGCTGGGGCAGCCACTCTGGAAAACAATATGGAGGTTCCTCGAAGAGTTAAAAATAGAGCTACCCTACAACCCAGCAATTACACTATGGGGTATTTACCCCAAAGATACAAATATGGTGATCTGAAGGGGCACCTGCATCCCAGTGTTTATAGCAGCAATGTCCAAATAGCCAAACTATGGAAAGAACCCAGATGTCCATCGACAGATGGATGGATAAAGAAGATGTGGTGTATATATACAATGGAATACTATGCAGCCATTAGAAAATGAAATATTGGGACATCTGGCTCAGTTGGTTAAGCATCTGCCTTTCAGCTCAGTGATTTCTGAATCACTATATTATACACCTGAAACTAATATAATACCATATGTTGACTAATTAGAATTAAAATAAAAATTTTTTAAAAAGAGAAAAAGGTCTCTGAAATAAGCCTGCTTGAGTTCATAGTCCACTTCAGCCTTTATGCTGAGCAGCCTTAAAGAAATCACTTAATTTCTTTATACCTCAGTTTCTTATTAGATTATTTGTTATTTGCCTTACTAAGTACCAACTTCATAGGATTATTGTAAAGGTTAAATGAAAGGTTATAGGTTATGTCTAAATATTTATTTATAGATATATAAATATAAAATAAATATACATATAGAAATATGTCTAAAGGATAGACATCAAAGTACTAATGGAGGACAGCTATGAATAACTGATTTAGAGATAAATACTATTTTCTAAACTTCTTGAAGTAAAAAGAATTTTATACATCTGAGATACATTTACAGGCAGAAAACAATGTTTGATAATGGAGTAATTTGAGACAGAACATTATACCACTTTAGATTCTTAGTATAAGACAGAACCCAAGCAAAAGTGAGAATGTTTCCAATCTTAGAGAAATGTCCAAATATAGATTCAGCAAATTTAACTCATCACTATAGAAATGAACCACTTTAGTTTGGGATAATCCCATTTGTTTATTTTAGCTTTTGTTGCCTTGCCACCAGGAGACTGGTCCAAAAAAATACTGTTAAAACTGCTGTTAAGGAGCTGCCCATGTTTTCTTCTAGAAGCTTTACAGTTTGAAGTCTCACATTCAAACGTTTAATGCATTTTAAATTTATTTTTGTATATGGTGTAAGATAGTTTTCTAGTTTCATTCTTTTGCATGTAGCTGCCCAGTTTTCTCAAAATCATTTATTGAAAGGATTACCTTTTCCTTACTGTATATTCTTGTCTCTTTTATTATACATTATTTGACCGTATGTGTGTGTGTTTATTTCTGGACTCTCCATTCTTATTCTATTGATCTATATGTCTGTTTCCATGCCAGTACCATACTGTTTTGTTTACTATATCTTTGTACTGAATTTTGACATCAAAAAGCATGATACCTCCATTTTTGTTCTTCTTTCTCAAGATTCTTTTGGCTATGTGGAATCTTTTATGGCTCCATACAAATTTTAGGATAAGGACGTAGAGAAAAGGGAACCCCCTTGCACTTCTGGTAGGAATGTAAATTGGTGTGGTTACTATAGAAAACAGTTGGAGGTTCCTCAAAAACATAAACATAGAACCACCATATGATACAATTTTAGGTACTGACCCAAGCAAAATGAAAACAATTAGAAGAGATAGATGCACCCCTTTGTTCATTGCAGCATTATTCATAATAATCAAAAATTGGAAGCTACCTAAATGTCCACTGATAGGTGAATAAAGATGTAGCGTGTCATTGTGTGGTATCTATATATTCACACAGTGGAATATTCTACAGCCATAAAAAAGAACAAAATATTGCCATTTGTGACAAGACGGATAGACCTACAGGATATTATGTGAAATGAAACAAGTCAGATGGAAAGAGATGAATACCATATGATTTCATTCATATGTGGAATCTAAAAAATGAAACAGGTGAACAAATAAAGCAAAACAGAAACACTCATAGATACAAGAAACAAATTTCTGGTTACCAGAGGAGGGAGGGTATTGGGGTGTAGGTAGACTGGTGAAGGGGATTAAGAAGTACAAACTTAAAAGTTAAAGAAAATATAAATCATGGGGATGTAATGTACAGCATAGGGAACATAGTCAATAATATTATAATAACTTGGGGACAGATGACAACTAGACATCATGAGGATCACTACACATTTATAAAAAAATACTGAATCACTACAATGTACACCTAAAACTAATTGAATATTGTATGTCAATTAATACTTCAATTAAAAAAGAAAGAAAGAAATGAAACACTCTACCTTTGTGGAATAATGATATTGAAAGTTGGACAAAAAAAAAAATGACCTAGTTTGAGAGAAGCAATTTAGATGCGGCGGAGATAATACCACTTTAGCATCTCCCCCCAGAACACCACTTTTTAATATTTGTTGAGATGTGAGTAACATGTTTAAAATTTTCTCAATCTCAGACGTGCTAGGCGACGCAAAATCAAAATCGCTGTTTAAATTAGAAACCAACTATAAGTAACACACACACACACAAAACACATACATGAAAAGAAATTTTAAAATACTACATAAAAATATCTCACAGCCAAGCTGATAATGGGAAAGGTCACTGCTAATCCTCCTGAGATAGGCTATCATGCTGCAGTGAAGAGGGTTTGCAAGAAATCAGAAGAATGGGCAAAGGTTCTCATGCAAGGTGAGCTCATCATCTGCCCCCGGATCTAGGGTCTGCAACTAATCATTCTGGGAGAATAATGATAAGTAATACTCACTTTATCAATCCTTACTCTATGGCTCTTGGCTTCTTGGCCCAAAATTTACCAAGGACATATGGAACTAATACTGATTGCATACTGAAGAGCCTTTGCTGATGTCCTGAGGTTATCCTGACAATATTGGTTACTCTAAGCGGGCACTTTCCTATAGGAACTAGAACATAAACTGCTAACCAAGTTGCTGTAAAGGTTAACTTAATTGTTTCCTAAATGGGCAGCACCCATGTGAGAACAATAAAACACAAGCTCTCTTTCTACCTCTGGTAAGTTAAAGAATGACAGGTTTCAGCAACATTTTCAAACACTCTGATTTGCATAAAGCCACAGATCAGAAGAGTGAGTTTTAGTACTTTACAATGCAAAAATCAACTCTCATTCACTGGTCCGTTTATCATAACAGATGTTCTGATCAGCATTCCCAGGTCACCATGTACAGTGTACATGTTTATATAATTACAAGAGAAAAGAGGTTAAAATGTTGTGCCTCATCCAATACTGTCAAAATGAACCAATACAACAATTCACACAGGGGAACAGCAAGAGAGTAAATGTAAGCACTATAAATATACATAAGCCACAACCTAAACTGTTTCCCAGCCCAACCTCCAGAAATGGATTTCTCCCAATAGACATATAAGAACCAATATATATCCCTAACTGCCTCGTGTGACCTAGTTGAAGGCAGCCTAGAGGCAGAGATGGAATTTCCACTACATTTGGAGGATTCCATGAATATGTATTTAGCTTTTGTGAGAGGACAACAAATATCCCACAATTGTAACGTGAATAAAAGTGCCATTTGTTTTCCTCCTCACATACCTGCTTGTGACACAGAAAATTTGGTACAAAGTACACTTTAGAGGAAAGAGAAAGAGGGTTATTTATGGAAAGATTCACAGCCTGAAGATACAAATATACACAAATGTAAAGATACAAATCTAGTCAAAGATACTCTTCCTCTAAAGCGAAAAGTTTTCTTGATCTGTTGTTTAACTTAGGTACATATCAAACACAACGTAAGATACAAATACTTGATGCTCAATCATACTACACCATGCTTATGTGAATTAATAGGAAAAAATTAAAAGGCATTATACTTATGGCAAGTGCCAAGCAAGGTGGTAGTTTAGAGCCTGAGGTTCTAGTCCTGGATTGGCCATTAACTTACTCTAAACCTTAAGAAAGTTAATTAAGTTAATTAATTGTGAACTGAGGAGCGTGCTGTGAACTGAGGAGTTTGAAGGACTCAGATGATGTCAGCACATGCTGTTCTTTTTTTTTTTTTTTAAGATTTTATTTATTTATTTGACAGAGAGAAACACAGCACAGAGAGAGAGGGAACACAAGCAGGGGGAGTGAGAGAGAGAGAAGCAGGCTTCCCGCCGAGCTGGAAGCCTTATGTGGGGCTTGATCCTGGGTCTCCAGTATCATGACCTGAGCCGAAAGCAGTCACTTAACCAACTGAGCCACCCAGGCGCCCCGCATGCTGTTCTTTTTAATCTCCTTAATTCCAATACCCAACATGATGCTTAGCACAATGGAGATACTCGAGGAATATCTGTGGAAACGGAAGAATGAATTATTTAATGAGTCAATGAATAAAGGCACCCAGAAGTTCCTTGCCAATCTAAACCATCATGACATTATGTAGTTAATTTGCATGACAAATAAAACCTTTAAAATTAAATCCTGGTTCACAGGCAAATGTGTGTTTTCTGAAATGTGTGATGGTATCTAGAAAGTAATATTACAGCATCCTAACCTAAATCCCCTGTCAATCTAGTCTGAATCATATACCTGTCTGGGGGAAGCAAAGTTAATATGATGACTTAGCTGAGTCATCTATTGAGAGCCCAGTAATACGGGCAAAGTTGAATGCCTCATCCGTGATCAAATTTCCACTGATGGTGACTTAATTAACCGCTGACCTTGCTCTGAACAGCAGAAATCATAACTGTGGATTTCTGTCAGCCTATTGTCTTTTCTATTCATGCCACATCTACTAAAAAATTATTATCTTATCCAAGAATAGCAAGTGGGCTCTACTTTCTAGAAATAGGTTATGTATTTGAAATAATCCAATCATTACATTTCTACCCTATGAAATTATTATGCTAATGAGATACTTTCCATAAAAACCATTTTCTAGGACTTTTATTCAAGCTTGGAAGAAAAGGTTAGGAAGAAATAACACTGATTTTAGCTTACACCAAAGTAATCACAGGAGGTATTTAGTCACCTTGGACCTACAGGACACTTAAATATCTGCATAAAAAGCCAAAAATTCAGTTTAATATTTTAAAAATCACACCCAACTTTTAATAGAAAGTATCTTGTTGTTGCTACTGTTGTCATTTTTAGACATCTTCCATCATATGGATTGGAAAGAAAACAAAGGAAAAATGGAAGAGAGGAATGAAAGGAAGAAGGGAAGAAGAATGTAAGGAAGGGAAAGGGATAAGAATACAAAAACTTATGACTTCAAAATCCTGGTAATGAACACAGCAGGAAGGTGATATCGGCGGGACCCAGCTCTTACATATATAAGCATTACACTCTTCCATTGTATTTAAGCCACAACATATGTATTTTGTTGAGAGGTAGTAGAAAACAGGAATTTAGTAAAAAATGTAAATCATGACAAATTATCTCATAGAATGGTATCCAATGAAAAGGGAAAGGTATAAATCAATGGAATTTTTCATCTGGTAATTTTGTAAGATTTGAAAAAAATATTAACAATTGTGAACCCCCTCATTTCACTATCTTATTCTTGTTATTTCTTTTTTTTTTTTTAAGATTTTATTTATTTGACAGAGGGAAACACAGCCAGAGAGGGAACACCAGCAGGGGGAAGTGAGAGAGGGAGAAGCAGGCTTCCGGCCAAGCAGGGAGCCCGATGTGGGACTGATCCTGGGTCCCCGGGAACATGACCTGAGCCGAAGGCAGTCCCTTAACCAACTGAGCCGCCCAGGAGCCCCATTATTCTTGTTATTTCTAAAGGTTTGTAGGTCTGCTTTTAATCTCAAGGCTCAAGCCACCCACCATTTTTGAGGACTTAGTACATTTAAGTGTACCTAAAAAAGGAAGCTATTCAATATGATTTTTTAAATGTTATGTATTACCATACAAATCCAGTTTAGTAAAGAGCAGAAAAAACTATTCATCATCAAATAGGTCATTACATATTTAAATATATTGTTGGCTATTTAAACTATCATTATTTGGAAAATTAATGAGTCTTCTTATCTTCTAAAAGCCCTTAAAATAGCACAGTTTATCATTCTTGGGTCTGAAACTTCCTTTTGGCCATTGATTAAAATGAGTAAAATGAGTGCTACAAAATCTAGAAAATGTCCATACTTCGTAAAGTCAATATGTACTTCTGCTAAATCTAACAGTATTTCGGATTTATGCCATTTATCACTTAATTATACATTTTTTTTAAAGATTTTATTTATTTAATCTCCTTAATTCCAGAGAGAATTATTTCCATCATAGTTTTGGTGTATACTTTTCTTTATTTCCTTGTTCTTTATTTCCATCATAGTTTTGTGTATACTCAACTAGGCTCCCATGAAATCTCATGGATCCAGAAGTGAAGATGTCTGGATTTTTTAAAAGCTGACTTATTGTTATGGGGTGCCTGGGTGGCTCGGTCTATTGAGCGTCTGTATTCAGCTCAGATCATGATCTCCGGGTCCTGAGATTGAGCCCCAAATCAGGCTCCTTGGTCAGTAGGAAGTCTGTCTCTTTCTCTCCTTCTGCCTGCTGCTTCCCCTGCTTGTGGTCTCTCTCTCTCTCTCAAATAAATAAAAATTTTAAAAACTGACTTATTGTTAGTTACTAATATCATCCATTGGCTATATCCATATAGATGTTTCTCATCATATTACAATTGCACATTATATATTACATTACATTTTTACTTTAAATACTTTATATGTTTTATGAGCAGAGAGATTTTAAGCCAAGTTTTCAAATGGGAACAGTTAACCTTTTAATGAGAAATAAGGGATACAATCAGTTTTTTAATTTTCTTGAGATCATTTGTAAGTAACCTTTTCTACTTCTAACAAAGATAAATCCTTAAAAGAATTTCAATTCTAATTTTAGTACATTGCTACTATGCTACTATATACTTTCAGAACACTTACAGACAAACTTTTATACTTTACATAAGCATTACAGAAGTAATTATTAGACTTTGTATTTTACATGACATAGTATCCCCTTACACCTAAAATCCAATCTGAATAGAAACTACAGTTGTAAAACTTAAAGAAAATGCATGCACACAGTTCTTTTTTTCTTATTCTTAGCAATTATAAAAGTAATTATGAACATGATTGCTGGTCAGATGTGTGAAATTCCTAGTTGTTAAAGCCCCAGCTCATAGCCTCTGCTTTAATGAAATATGTCATACAATGCATAGTTCTCTAATATCATTTAACCTATAAATTGTGCTTCTGACCCTTTCATCACTCAAACAGAGAATACAAAGAATAGAATTCATTATAAATTCATGGAGCTTCTAAAACATGAAGAGATATGGGTTATAATTCATTCATGAGTTATTTTCAGTTTATGAAGGAAGGTCTTGCCAAAAGAGAGTAAAAAGCAAAGTATGTTAAATCATAAAGTTAAATACAGACTTTGCTGAGCATGGCTTTTAAGTTCCTCCACAAATTAGTTTCAGCCCCAATTTCAGTCCACCCCTGAAATGAAATAACTCTCTCTTCCCATGTGAACTTCAATACCTAACTGTAATTCCAGCTTGCCAAAACTGTGGTTATGCTATTCTCCACCATATAATGATCTACAAGACCATGTCTTATCAAAAATGCAAACTCCTAACCACTTCCTTCAAACCTTTAACAAAATATTCACCTGCTAGCTGTGACTAAGCCAGCCAAGCCAACTATTCTATCCACCTTGGTTTGATGTGAACACATTCGAATTTATGAAATTTATGCTCTAGTCAATTGACACTGACGATGTATTCGTTGAATATTTGCCCTCTTATGTCTATTTTACATCCATTATTTTCAGTTGACTGGTTAAGATCTTTGAGACCAGAGATTGTGTCTTTGATATGCTGGCTAAAAGGAAGTTAATATATTAAAATACTTTGGAATCTATTACATAAATTAATGCAATAGTAAAATGTTTTCAACAAGAAGTAGACTGAGAGCTGTGTAAGATCCTTGTATAAGAAAACAGAAGAGATTGGGGCACCTGGGTGGTTCAGTTAGTTAAGCGACTGCCTTCGGGCTCAGGTCATGATCCTGGAGATCCAGGATCGAGCCCCGCATCGGACTCCCTGCTCGACGGGAAGCCTGCTTCTCCCTCTCTCACTCCCCCTGCTTGTGTTCCCTCTCTAGCTGTGTTTCTCTCTGTCAAATAAATAAAATCTAAAAAAAAAAAAAAAAAAAAGGGAGATGCAAAGAAGTGAATCTTATCCTTAAAGAGGCTCTTCTTTCATTAGGGCTTAAACCAACCTGATGTGACTCACTTAACAATTCAAATAAGTGCTGAATCTACATTACTGTTGACCATTTACATTGAAAGAAGTATGAAAACAATTGTTTTTTCTCTGCTGATTCAAGGTAAACACTACTGATGTTGAATTTTATTCTAGAGTTAATGCTAACACCAACAAGGAAGAGTCCAGGAATAGCAGTATTTAGAGTTGTTTGGTTCCAGTCCTGACACTGAGACACAAGACTCTCTTCAAGTCATCTAACTGAAAATAGTCATTTTTAAAATGTAGAAAGATGCACCGTATTATCTGAAGTTAAACTGCATCTCTAAAAAAATCTACTCTTCATTGAATCTTCCCCTCTGAGAATCCATATCATTCAACTTTTTTAATGAGAAAAAGCAAGAAATAATTTCTGCTTAAGAGGTACTGTCTGGTATCTTAATCATAGTTAGAAGAATTGCAAAAAAGAATCCTTATTCTATTCATTTATCACTAAAATCCTAGAAGCTACATTTTTACAACAAAAGGGAGACAACAAAGTTATGCCATATCATATCTAAAAAATAGTGAGCTCACTATTTTTATTTATTAAAAAATGAAAGTATGATGACCACTTTCCATAGTTGGAGAGAAAAACAACAGATCAACATGAGGGTATGATGGCTTCCACTCTTAGAGTAAAGAACTACAATTTGTTTTCTTTAGCAGGGAGGAAATAATTTTACTTTAATATTGACTATTGAATTCCTCGTGGTGAGCATATTTATCTCTGTTTAGTGACACAATGATAGGGTACTTTTTAAAAAATTGTTTCCTTTAAGAAGAGAATCCTTGAAGCAAGTGAATACTAATAACTAACATATAAAGAAAATTTTCTACCATACTATACTTTTCTAGATGCTGTACATTTACCAATTCATTGTATTCCTGCAAAAACACATAAGAAATGAAATCAGGACACAGAAAAGTTAAGTAAATTTGCTAGGGCCATATAGCTAATAAAAAGTAGAGGAGGGTGAGTACCAATGAGGGCTCAGTCCAGAGCTCACACACTTAAACATTGAACTTTGTTCCCCTGAGTATATGTTGAGACAAAGGAAAGACAAACCGTTCTCCTTAAGAAGGAGTAAAGCAGGTTGGAGGCAGGGACAAGTAAACTAGGAAGAAGAGCTGTAGAGGAGTTTATAGTGACTGGGAAGTCCAGCAACAAGCCAGGTTGATGTCATACCAACAGTAGAGGGAAAGTGAAAATATGGGAGGAGAAAAAAAAAGAGCATTGTTCAAATTACTAGGTAGGTTAAATATTCAATTGAATTTAGAAGTTACTACATGTGTTCTAGCCATACAATCACTCAGTAAATTCTGTCCTACTTCATGTCTTAGGGTGGATGGTATTTGGGGAGATCAAGGAGTAGAGACTTTGTTTCATATTTTGAGGGATGTGAAAACAGCTGCAAGGGCTGACCTAGATTGAAGAATTCCAAGGAAACAATTACAGCCAGAGGTGACTGAGTAAAATGCCACCCCCATCCCTGCCAGAGAATCCTCAAAGGACTAGAAAGGGTCAAATGTCCCCAGTGACATCTTGGTTTGACATCAATGCTCTCTTGAAAATCTCTTTAACAAAAATCTCTTTAACAATTCATACTAAAAACAAAGAAAACTCCTTGCTATGATCTGAAAAACCCTCGCTATGATATAATGATGCCAAGGGAACAGCAAACAAGACATGCATGGAAATCATGCAGGAACCAAACTCACTCTGAGACTGGAAGCTAACTTAGAATGGTTCTGACACTTCTCACAAAAAGATAACCATTAACGCACAATCGTTTTAGAACTGATGATGCTCTGAAATAAGTAGTTCAATAAATTAGAATGCAGGATCCACTTAGTGCCAGAGAATAGAGCACTGTACAAAAAATCCTATGCTCATGTGGTTTACATTCCAGTGGGCTTATATTGAGATTCAGTATTTCCTACTGGCCAGCTGAAATGATAGTGATACAACCATTGCCTTTTTTACAAATATTGAAATCAACACAAAGGTGCAGATATGGGTTTATTCAAACTTACAAAAATACATTTTTTAAAGAAAGTTAATCACTTTGGGGTGCCTGGGTGGCTCAGTGGGTTAAAGCCTCTGTCTTTGGCTCAGGTCATGATCTCAGGGTCCTGGGATTGAGGCCCGCATGGGGTTCTCTGCTCAACAGGGAGCCTGCTTCCTCCTCTCTCTGCCTGCCTCTCTGCCTACTTGTGATCTCTCTCTGTCAAATAAATAAATAAAATCTTAAAAAAAAAGTTATTCATTTTGGCTACACTCTTTCAGGGATCACCTGAATTTTTAATTTTTTAAAAAAGATTGTATTAATTTATTTGACAGAGAGAAACACAGCCAGAGAGGGAACACAAGCAGGGGGAGTGAGAGAGGGAGAAGCACGTTTCCTGCTGAGCAGGGAGCCCGATGCGGGGCTCGATCCAGGGACTCCTGGATCATGACCTGAGCCAAAGGCAGTCACTTAACCAACTGAGCCATTCAGATGGCCCAACACCTCCATTTTTATTGAACGAATGTCTCCTGGGATCTAGAAGAGACTTAATTATTGTTCCTACCTGCCCGTGCAGTTAAAACACTGCCTCTATTCAAGGGTTTCTGTGATTATTTTAATAGGAAGGTGGTAGAAGGTGAATCAAGTATTATTAATTATCTCTCAACTTAACCTACAATATTATCAAGCCCACCTCCCAAAGACACTGAATTCTAAGTCATCTTACTCACTCCTAAAGAAACTACCTTTGCTTTCATTTTTACTGGATCTCTCGACCTTCCTCAATTCTTTCTGTCATCTCTTTAAGTGGAAAAGATAGTACCAACCATGCAGAGCTGTAATCACAGAGGATTACACAGAGAATTTTTTAACTAGGGTCTAGATTGCTAGATCATTTCATTTATGAAATTATTTGATCTAGCAATCTAGACCCTAGTTAAAAAACAAAATAAAACTGATATTGCTTAGAACAAATTAGACTTTGTGGGTAAAAGGGTGAATTTCTAGAAGGATGTTGGTAGAAATTAAATTAATGAAAAAAATAACTGAATGTCTCTGACACACTATTCATTCAGTTATTTTGCCTGGGAGTGGGAAAAAGAAAAGGACTCAGAAAAACAAATATCAGTTTACAAGCAATTCTGTGTGGGTCAGACTTGAGGGTCTCCTGGTGGCATGACTGAAAGTCTTTGTAAGAATATGAATGTCTAAAATCAGTGTAAACTTTGAAGTTGTTTGTTACATAATTCATGATGTGATGGCTTTCAGAGACCCCAATACCTTTAACAAAAGAAAAGTGGTGTTCCATACAACATTTTTATATTTGTGGTTTGGATATGAGGTTTGGGGAAATAAGGACAAGAAGTTATAAATCATAGTTAGGCTACCCTGGGGCAGAGGTAGAGAAAGGGGTGCAAAACATAGAGAAAAATATTGGTAGAAACAAAAAATCAAAATCAGAAATGACCAAGAGAACATAAGACCCAGAAAAATTGGGTCTGTGACAGACTGATCTTCCTCAAATTCAGGAAGTTAAAGATTTTGGATGACTTTTCGTATGTGTATATATGTATGAAAATATATACACACATACATATAAGTATTTCCATAATATACATATGCATATGTATCTGTCTGTCTGTGTACATAATGTCTGTTCTTACATTTAGGAAAGTCATAAAGCCACTCTAGTTTGGTTCATCTATAACCAAATAGATTCTGGAGTCATCTGGATCAGGCGCCAGCAAACTATTCCCTTAGGTCAAGGCTGACCAGCCACCTATTTTTATAAATAAAGTTTTACTGGAATAAAATACCACCCATTGGCTTATATATTGTCTAAAACTACTTTTGTGCTACAAAGCAGAGTGAGATAATTGCAGCCGGCTTCATGGCACTCAAATTCTAAAATATTTACTCTCTGGCTTTTTTTTTTTTTTTTAAAGATTTTATTTATTTGACAGAGAGAAACACAGTCAGAGAGGGAACACACAAGCAGGGAGGGTGAAAGAGGGAGAAGCAGGCTTCCCGCCGAGCAGGGAGCCCGACGTGGGACTCAATCCCGGGTCTCCGGGATCCATGACCTGAGGCGAAGGCAGTCGCTTAACCAACTGAGCACCCATACTCTCTGGCTTTTTACAGAGAAAGTTTGGTTACCTTTGACCTGGACCACCACCCTCCCAATTTCCTGACTTCCTGTCTTCTGTTTGTCCCTCATCTCCCACCTTTCTTCTCTCCTTCTTCTCCTCCCTCTCTCCTATCCTTCCTTCCTTTCTTTGCTTTTAATTTTTATTTTTAAAGAACATTCATTTATTGAGTGCCTACTATTATTATTTTGTCATTATATTTAAAAACTACTTTTAGAGCAGTTTCAGGTTCACAGCAAAATTGTAAAGAAAGGTACAGGTATCTTCCATACCCCCTCTCCCCATCCCATACAGGCACAACCTCTCCCATTATTAACATCTCTTACCAGAGTGTACATTTTTTTTATAATTGATAAGCCTGCATTGACACATCAAAATCACTCAAACTCCATTGTTTACGTAAGTATTCACTTTTAGCTGTACAAGGGTTTGGACAAATGTGTAATGACATAAATCCATCATTACAGTATCATACAGAATATTTTAACTGTCCTAAAAATCTTCTGTGTTAACCTACTTATCCCTCCCTGACACCTGGCAGCCAGTGGTCTTTTAAATGTCATAGTTTTGTCCTTTCCAGAATGTCATATAATTGAAATTGAAACTGTACGTAGGCTTTTCAGATTGGCTTCGGTCATTTAGTAATAGACATGTGAGTTTCTTCCATGTCTTTTCATGACTTGATAGGACCATCTCTTTTTAATAGTGACAAATATTCTATTGACCAGGGGTACCATGGTTTATTCATCTATTCATCTACTGAAGGGCATCTTGGTTGCTTCCAAGTTGTGACAATTATGAATAAAACTGCTATAATTATCCACATGCAAGTTTTTGTGTAGACATAAATTCTCAGCTTCTTTGGGTAAACACCAGGGAGTGTGAATGCTGGACTACATACTAAGAGTATGTTGAGTTCTGTAAGAAACCATCAAACTGTCTTTCAACATGGCTTTACTTTTTGAATACCCACAGCAATGAATCTGATTCCCACTGTTTCACATCCTAATCTGCATTTCGTGTTGTCAGTGTTCTGGATTTTGACCATTCTAATTGGTATGTTGGGATATCTCACTGTTTTAATTTGCATTTCTCCGATGGTATATTATGTGAAAGAGCTTTTCATACTTGACATCTGCATATTTTTCTTGGTGAAGTATCTATTAAAGTGTTTTGCCCTGTTTTTAATCGACTTGCTTTCTTACTGTTAAGTTTTAAGAGATCTTTTTATATTTTGGAAACAGTTCTTTAACTGTTGTGTCTTTTACAAATATTTTCTCTCAGTCTGTGGCTTAGTCTTCTCACTCTTTTGAGCTTCCTTTCTTTTTCCCTTTTAGTTTCATGTTTTTGACTCCCCATCATGTTCTTTCAAGTAACTATTCCAAACTTTTCAGGATTTTGCAAAGTTCAGCTTGAAGTTTCTCTGTATCTATATTTCCCTCCTTTCACTTCTATATTCCTCAAGCTTACTCACCCAACTCTGCCCTGATCCAATAGCTTCCAAATTTCATTACCTTGCCTAAAGTTATTCCCATGTGCCTGTCTACTAATATTCTCTGTTCTTCCTTAAAGTTAACTTAAAAACAGTCCTCCAATTCTTATTCCTTGTAATTCACCACCCTATATACCTTTACCCACATTTTTAAACTATAAATATTTCTTTAAACATTACCCATATGCCACTGCCTCTACTTTATTACCACCCACCCACCCACCATAAATTTGTTCAGTCTGGCATTGCTGGGCTACTCTATTGAATTTTACTTGGAAGTCACCAAGGACCAAATGATAATCAGTTTTCTGTTTTCTTCCTCCTTAAGTTTCTTTGGAATTGGATTTTGTCATATATTTTCTCATATTGAAACCCTTTTCTTACATGGTTTCTGAAAATTTCACTAGTACCCAAGTAAAAAACATTCCTAACTTTTCCTCAAACATAGGCTGCATTTTACAATCTCAGGCCATTTTTTTTTTTTTTTTTTTTTAGTTCTGCTTTCTTTCAATTAACATGCTTTTTGGGTGATACAAGCTCTATCTACTTCAAGTTGTGATATGACAATCTGTCAAATACATGATAGTGATATGTAAGATTTAGGAGCATGAATGTCTTCTTTAGTCTCTGTTGTATCTCCAGTAACAGTTACACATCAAATACTAGAAAACAATTAAATAAATATATTTAATATCTGAAAGAAAATTCAGAGATATCTATTCAAGCCCCCTTCCACTCTCCCATTGTTAAAAAAAATAAATTACTGAGAAAGCTGAAACATTAGAGTTCATTCCAGTTTTTGTTTCTACATTTTAATGCTGCTTTTATTATATACTAAATCATTATGGATTTTTTTTTCCTTTTGAAGGTATCTTTAAAAAAATAATGACATAGTGAATTAAGAAAATAACCTACTGTGATTATCAAAAATTGTAAACAATGTATTATCCAACATACAACACTTCAAGATTTTACTCTTCTATATATATTTTCCCTGTGATTTGGTTCAGGTTATGTTAGTATATCCAAATATACATACATTTTTCACTGGGGGTATATTCATTTTAGATAAATACTTATAACACATTCCATCTGAAAATTCTGTAACCTTTTTCAATAGCATGAGACAAAGGTCCCCTAAATATGATATTACACCTACAGTAACATATGATGCTGTCATCTATTCAAAAACTAAATCTTTCTCATTCAGAAGAAAAAAATGAAAAAGTCAACTTTAATATTACTTGGAGTCATCTGTTGGCAGCAAAATCTGTAACACCTAATTTTATGAGTTTTAGCTCAAATATAAGCTCCCACTCATCCCACTAAAATTTGTTGACTGCTTTTCATATTCAAGGCACTATTCTAGGTCCTGTAAGGATAGAAATAAATTCTGTAGCTTGAAGAAGTTATAATGAAAGGAATAATAACATTGTGCAACTGGGCTTTTGCTTTCATATCTAAAAATGATGATAAAAATTCCTGTCCTGCTCAGTTCCCTGTGTGCTTGGAAGACTCAGCTGAGCAGTGAAGGCACTCTGTAAAATACAAATAATTGCACAACTCTTCATTATTATTTTTTTTAATGCTGACTGCTCGATAGCAAATTATCAAAGACCAAAATGCATAAAGCAGCGAGGTCTGTGGCAGATACGATGGGGAGGAATCAGCATAAAGAAAGTTAGGGATATCTTTATAGAGGAGGTGGCTTGCTTCCATCATCACCCCTGTCACTTCACCTGGATCTGGAAATTGTCTATGAGGGCCCGACTTTCCTCTATTCTGTTCTTACTCTCATTCATTGCTACCACTCCCAAAAAAGTTCTTACCAAGTTTTCATGATCCTTTTGTCAACACCTTCAAACACTCATAGAATTTGGGAAGAAATAGTCTAAATTCCTTTTCTGGAAGCATATCAACCTTATTTCCAACTGCTCAGTTTTCCTTAGTTTCCATGCTAACTAAACTTTTGCAACAACTATTGCCTATACCATTGATTTGGTAATTTATTTTTATTTGTTCCAGCATAGATTTAATGTGACTCATTTGGCAATTAATCATGTAATATAATTCCTCGTGGCATCTGTTCTGCTGTTGCATCTAACTGTTACTTATATTTTCTTTTCATTTATACAGTTTCCTTTTTTAAACTTTTTTTTTAGGGGGGGTGTCTTCCATCAGACACTAACTGCTGGTAAAAGCTGATGCCATGTTTTAATCTTCCTTCCATACCACACCCCTAAGGTCATGCATATGGTTTTGCTTCAATGTACAAATTTATTGGTGGACAATTCTGCAAATCTCAGTCCTTTCATCTAAAGAGAGATGATACAGTTATTGTCTATGAAAAGCAAAAAATACAAGATATTAGCAATTCTGTCCTGTGCCTCCCAGATCCCTTTTCAAGACTGAAGGATCAATTCCGTCAGGTGCTAAGAAGGTTGTCTGCTGGCCTTCCCAGGAGTAGTCCCTGCTGAAGGGTCCCTCTCACAATGCACATCTCCTTCTCAAGGCATATCACATCCAAGAACTCATCAATGCCAGCAAACAAGATCCCAGAGCTTCTCCCCAACCTCAGGTGTCTCTGAAAGCCACCTAAGCTTTTAGCACCCCTGAGGGGTCAGATGAATCCTTCTTGTGACTCCAGTGTGGCCATATTTCTCTCCTTGCCCAATCCCCCTTCTCTCTCATTTTTTCTATAGAGCTTGCTGCATGTGAACATATCTTTGCCTCCTTCCCAAAGAATCCAACCTCTGACTAAAAATATGAAATAAACACAAATGAACACAAAGCTCATCATGTTGCCTTTTTCATTCCCCAACCAGGAACCCTTAGCTAAATTTAATGCTCAACTAAGGTAACATCATGTTTAGTTTACAGTCAGTCCCACCCCCATGATTCTATTTCTTCTATTTCTTCTATTTTAACAAGTATTTATTGTATATCTTTCTTGTCAAAATCAGTTATTAAAACATTTTCTAAAGTAATGCAGGAAAAAAAATAATATTAAGATAAGAAAAGGAGAAAAAAAATTCCCTATGAGTGAAGTGCAAAATTCTACAGAATTTCAAGAAAGGAATATTTAATGTTTGGTTGTAGTCACTAGGAAAACAACAAAATCAAAATTTTTATATAAGTTGAATTTGAGATAGATCTTAAGATTGGAATTGGTACATAAAGGAGTAGTAGTTGATCTGCATGAGAAGGGGAGGGTAGATAAGCCTAGAAAGATTGGTGGCCCCTTAGCATGAGCTATACCACAAAGGATGACTAGAATTAGAAGAGTTTAAAAGGAGAAAGAGAAGTACTAGATTGTATTACAGGAAATCTAAGTTAGAGAGATGAACACTCTGTAGACTTGCATTGAAGAATTGTAATACACACACACACACACACACACACACACACACACACACACATCTTAGCTGGAACAAAAAGATCGACCATTACTTCTGAAATCAATGCCACATCTAAATGTCAGACATAGAACCTGAGAAAGAATTCTGAAAGTACATTTTTTAAAAATGAAAGTCAGCAAAAATGTCATGTGAAGGCACCAATATTTTAACAGATGTCAGATCATCATCTTTGTTCCTACAAAAGGATAATGTTTTATTTCTCTGCTTAGGAAAATTTCTGCTTTCCAATTAACTTCTGTAGTCCATTTATTAGTAAGGGTCCAGGAAGGGACACAAATAGCACTGATAATTTAAACAGGAAAAAATTTAATCTAAAGGATTATTAACTAGTAAAAATAAGTTAATGTTTAAAAGGGGTAAAACAATTTTTTAAAAACTGCAGGAATAACAAATTCAGAGAGAAAGTTCTATGTCTAGGACTGACAGAGAAAACCTAGGAAAGGGCCAAATTTTAAGTTCTTCTACCCCTTCCTACAAAGTTGATATTCAGACTTTGTGGAGAAAGGTTTGACAGGAGCCCGTTGGATGGCCAAAACCTTTTCCCTGATATTCTGACTCAGAGATGGCTCACTGAAAGCCCCCATCTGGGTTGCCTTCAGGTTTCACTGGAGTACTGTTGCCTGGAGTTGGTACGCATGGAGCTCCCTGATGGGAGGCGTGGGCTGGCGTCAGTCTACAACTACTGGGGTGCTGCAGAAAGTCTCCAGGAATTGAGTGGAGAAATTCCCTGAAGGGCCAGCACCACAGGGTTCTTACCTACCTATCCCCACACACTAAAAAGAAGAGTCACACCAGAAATAGAGAAGCCCTTTCTTCTGCTATAACTTACACGGCCCTCCAGACTCCTCTGTTGACAAAACCTAACATTGAGTCATCTGACAAAGGAGACATGTCTGTAGGGTCCAGCTCCAGTATGTCAAAGTGGGGAAGAGACCTGTGGATTTAGACCTGAGAGAAAATAAACTGAGAGCCGGTGCAGTCAAGCAGTCAGTCACAGAATTAACTGTTAAATGAGATAATAAGAAACAAAAGCACACATTGAGGAAAAATGAACCAGAGCTTTTTCGAATATACTATTTTGTGTATTTGATTGTGTAAATGAAGAATGATGCCTAAATGCACCCTAAGTTTGTTATATAGACAGAAAAGTCCATTACACAATATATATTTCAAAACGAGCAAAAATCAATCCACCTTTCAGGAGTACTTAAGAATTTTATTAAAAAGTTATCATCATCCAGGTTATTATGAATATTCTCTCCAAATATGTAAAAAAATGAGTTATTAAAGAAATAATTCAGCTACCCAAAATGCCTAAGACCAAATTTTCTATCTCCAAACTACCTTCCTCTTGAGCTCCGGACACATTCACTCTATTACCTACTAAACATCACTACTTGGATGTCCAATAAGTACTGGTAACACCAAATCCAAATCTCAGTTATACGCTGGTAAACTAGCACTCAAAAATAAAAACCAACCCTGACTGTACCTTTTGCCAATTTCAGCAGTGCAAATACTCCCAACATGGCCTCTTTCAAGCTTCTGACAACTGCACAACCATTAAAACTATTACCTGTTCAATGTCTCGGTGAATCTCAGCCCTCTTCAGCACTCCAATACCCAAGCCTGAAACCTTGGGTTCGTCTTTACTTCTCCTCCCCTTTCACCACTCACACCCCTTTCCTAACTATGTCAGTTGTTCAGCTTTGTTTGTCCAGTCTGTCACTGCCCTTGTTCCCACTGCCACCACCTTATATCCTGCCATTTATGTTTCATTAGCCTAACTGCTGTTCTTGTCTCAAGTCTGTCTTTCCCGCATATTGGTCACTGCAGGCAAAATCATCTCTCCTTTTTTTTTTTTACTGAGATATAATTGAGATAAAACATTGTATGTGTTTAAGGTGTACAACTCTTGTCTTGACACCTTTATATATTATGATATGATTACCACAATAGCTTTAGCCAACACCTCTATCATGTTACAGACTTATAATGTGTGTGTGTGTGTGTGTGTGTGTGTGTGTGTGTGTGTGTGTTTAGTGAGAACATTAACGATCTGGTCTCTTAGCAACTCTGAAGGCTATAATACTGCTGACCACGGTAACAATGCTGTGATTAGATCTCCAGAACTCATCCATATTCTAGTGCACCTTTATACCATTTAACATCTTCCCCGTTCCCCTTCCTTCAGCCCCTGGTAGTTATCATCCGCCACTGTTTCTACAAGATCTGCTTTTTTAGATTCGACATATTAGTAAGATCATACGGGATTTGTCTTTCTGGCTCATCTCACTTCGAATAGCACCTTCAAGCTCCATCTATGTTACTGTACATGGCAACATTGATCTTTCAGTGCATGTTAAGTCTGGCTGCTCTGCTTCTCTTAAAATACTTTTGCAGCTTCTGGTATGAAATACGATGACTTTTTTTGTGGTTCCTGATTTCCTTTCTAGCCTCATCTCACATTACACCCTAATTCTTTTCCCCCAGCACACTACAGCTTGTCTCCTCCTTAGCCACCTTGGGCTACCTGTAACTCCCAACGTGACCGCTTTTCCTGGCTTTCGGGTATTGACATACAGAGTTTTCTGTGCTTAGACCATATTTTGCTTTTAATTTATAGTTCTTATACCTTTTCTCTTATCGATGATCTGATCAATTTTTAATTCCCACATTGTTCATCTACCAGCTTCAAAACTGGACTTATATTCTGCTTACTTTTTTTTTTTTTTAAGATTTTATCTATTTGACAGAGAGAAACACAGCCAAAGAGGGAACACAAGCAGGGGGAGCGAGAGAGGGAGAAGCAGGCTTCCTGCCGAGCAGGGAGCCCGATGTGGGACTCGATCCCTGGTCTCTGGGATCATGACCCCAGTCGAAGGCGGTCGCTCAACCAACTGAGCCACCCAGGCGCCCCTCTGCTTACTTTTATATTTTAAGTTGCATTCATATTTTATCCTAATGAAACAGAATGTTAATGAAATTTCTGCTCTCCTCCCTAGCACAAAGACCTGAGAATGCTTGTGTACAGATCTCCCCTGATAATACTCTTATATTTTATTTCCATCTTTATTTTAGCTGCCCCAAATTTATTTTTAGAGCTAATTATTGATATTTGCCTATATTTTTACTAATTCTTTGCTCACCATTGCTCATGATGTCTCACATTTTTTTCTACCTGGTTTCAATTTCTCCTTTGTTAAGTTCTTTAGTAGTTCAGAGAGTGTCGGTGCATAGAAACCTCTGCAAACTTTTTTTTCTGAAAATGTCTTCATTTTAACCTCAATTTTCATCAACAATTTAGCAGTTCTAACTTAGGATTCTAGTCTGACAATTATTTCCTCTCAGCACTTTGAAGACACCATTCTCTTGTGTTATTGCCTCCAATTGCTTTTAAAATCTATTATTCAAGTAGTTATAATTCATTTGTTTCTAATATTTATACATTGACTTTTATGTGTTCAAAAATCACTTAAGTTTTCAATCTGAAGGTTAATATGTTTCATTAATTCTGGAAATTTCTCCGTCATTAGCTCCTTAAATATTACTTCTCATTTTCTCAGCTCCTTCTGGAAATCCTATTTCAGATGAATAGGTAGGTAATCCTGTCATTTTGTTCTCCATATCTTTAAATTTTTTTGCATATTTTCTGTCTCTTCTTCACTTGTGCCATGTTTGGGGAATTGGCCCCAGATCTTTTTTTCTTGAGCATGGGAAATTTAAAGAAAATTTAACTTATCTTTAAATTTGCCTTATAGCCCTAATCTTATGTTTTTAAGTTTTAATATCTATAATTTTCATTTCTAGAACATTTACTTTTTCCAATTTTGCCTGTTTATTTTCTGTCTTGTCTATTTTTTAAAAGACATTTATCTATTTACTTGAGAGAGCATTCATGAGTGTGCACATGTGCACAAGCTGGGGGACGATAGAGGGGGAGGGAGAGAATCTCAAGCAGACTCCCTGCTGAAAGGGGAGCATGATTAGCTCCATCTTACAACCTCGAGATCATGACCTGAACTGAAATCAAGGGTGGGATGTCAACAGACTGAGCCACCCAGGTGCTCCTTGTCTTTTTTTTGTTTTTAAATAAATCCTAGTTCCCTTTGAAACTGTTTGTTTTAAATATATTAGTCCATTCAAAAAATTCTAGAATTATCCTCAGCACAGTGGATATAACAGTGAATATAACAGAAAACAATGAGGCACCTGGGTGGCTCAGTCGGTTAAGTGTCTGCCTTCAGCTCAGGTCATGATCCCAGAGTCCTGGGATTGAGCCTGTGTGGGGATCCCGGTTCAGCAGGTGTCTGCTTCTCCACCTGCCCCTCCCCTTGCTTGTGCCCCCTCTCCCTCTCTCTGTCTCTCTCTCTAATAAATAAATAGTCTTTGAAAAAAATATATATCAGACAAGATTCTTCTCATAATTGAAGAGCTTCTTCTCAAGCTCGTATTCATATATTTTTGAGATTGTCTTATTAAATCAAGTATCACAGAGATTCTGACTGTCCTCTTTGTTGTGATTTCTAACTCTCACTCAAATTGGATGACTTTTGTTATGGTATGGGGTAGGGGTAGGGCTCATCCTGAGTGGGTATTGTTTTTCTCTCTGGGACTCTGTGTGCAGCTGGGTTGGAAGTATTCCTTCAGAGTAGTTTTGCATTTGCATTTTCTTCTGCCAGATATCCAAATGATTTCATTGTCCTAAAATCAATTTTTAAGTCACAGTGTCTACTTAGAGATCCCTATGAAAAGAGTGAAATTTGTATATCATACTCTAGATGAAACAGGATTTGAATTTTGATTTCTTATAGAAACATGTTTTCTCTTCTTCCTTTCTTCCTTGCTTTTTGTTTTGTTTTGTTTTCCATTCATAGCTCTGGGCAGCCTTATGCCTTCTACTTCTTTCTGTGACCATGTAGGTAGAGATTTTAGTTCTTCTTCCATGGAAGATTCAGCCCTTCTAGATTATAGGTTATAGCTTAATGCAGAGAGCTCAGCTTCAAATTCATGCTCTGTTCCAACCTATTGTTTCCTAATCTTGAGTGGGAATTAAAGCCAAGTGCCCACCTGCAAGAGCCTAGCTTCAGGACTGATGTCCCAAACCCCAACCCCAAAACCCTGCACTGCATTATTACAGCAACTAGCATTGTTACTGCTTTGCTTTTAAGTGCTTTCTCCCCCCCCCCTTAATTTTATGCTTTAATTAAAAATAAAAAAAATTAAAATTAAAAAATTAAAAAGTAAAAAAAAACCTTCCTTTTTGTTTAAAAGTTATTTGTCAGTTTTTGTTTGTGGAGACAAAAGTTCCTATTAGTTTGGTCCAGTACATGACTGGATATGGTCACTTATATTCTCTGCCTGATAACCCAATTCACTAGTCCCTAGCATCAAACACCACCCATGTGTATTCTTTCTTTTTTTTTTTTTCACTCATGTGTATTCTTACTGCAAATGGATACTATCCTATGACTATACTATATAATATTTCTCATTATACTGTATTTGTCTCTTAATTGTATTGTACCTCCTCTAGAGTATGAGTTGGTTGAGATTAGGGTGTGTAACTTACTCATCATTATATGCTAACACAGTGACTGGGACACTATAGACACTATTTGTTGAATGATTAAATGATTGAATAAATAATACATGAAGTTTTATCATAATAGATCAGAAGACTCACAATTTTACACATTCAACAAACATACATACACATATATTCACATACATCTGTAAATACATATACACAATTTTTACATTTTAAAATTAATTTTATAAAAAACTGCTTTGGAGTTTAAATACATAGTCCCAGAATCAACAAGTCATTTTGAAAATGCAATACAATTATTGGGCAAATTTCTGAGATTCAGAGGTTTTAGCAATTTATTAACGTTAATTACTTTTTTTAGAAAGATTTTATTTATTTATTTATTTGACAGAGAGAAACACAACGAGAGAGGGAACACAAGCAGTGGGAGTGAGAGAGGCAGAAGCAGGTCTCCTGCTGAGCAGGGAGCCCGATGCAGGGCTCTATCCTGGGACCCCAGGATCATGACCTGAGCTGAAGGCAGACACTTAACTACTGAGCCACCCATGAGACCCAGTGTTAAGTACTTTTGTAAAATCTCAAAGTTTTAGATTATAATCAGACTGAGGATTTTCAGTACATTACTATAAACTTATTCAATTATTCACATAGCTGAGAGGTAATTATTGTTTGGAGGATTCCTCTACTTCACTTTTCAAATGAAAAAAGATCCTTACTCAGAGCTCAGGAAAATGAAAATGTTGGTTTACTGATAATACTACTCCTTCTTATAGTAACAGCCCCATTTATTGGAATTATGGCATGTAACTAAATGCCACATCCCATAATCTTGCATTTTTGTGACTTCTGATATATGTGTGCATGTGTTTATAAATAATTACTGCATCTGATGGTTGTGAATGTCTTGTTATCTGATCTATTATGTCACTTCTTTTTCTCTCTCTTCTAGGTAACATTGTTAAAACATTAGATGATTATGCCAACATCAATTCTGTCTGTCATTTTCTTTAAAAATATTTTAAAAACTTAAGCAACAGTGCAGTGTAGAACCAGTTGGCAATAACTTTGATGTTGATTCACTTGCCAAAGACAAATGACTCCTCTCTTTGACTTGTGTTTCCAGATTTGGTTCAAGGAGATTTCCTGTATCTAGATTTCTTACGGCATTTTTAAAATGTTAGTTTTGCTACTGTGTCCTAATGCTAAGAAAATGTTTCCTGATGTAGAGCAAAGCAGCAGACTTCAGTAGTACCCTTATAAAAAAAAAAAAAAATAGTTCTGTGAGATTATATTAAACTAGACCATTTTTACTTAAAAACTTGAGAAGTATGTATTGCCTTGCAGAACAAAACCTTCCTCCAAAGGAAAAGAAATAAATTCTATGAATGCAGAAAATAGTTTGAATTATGTTTGACTAGATGAGGAAAACAGAGAGGAGAAATTTCAATTTATTTTAGTATTGCATTTAAGTGACCTGCTTTGCATCACTAGGTCCAGGAAAGCAAAAGTAAGTATTACAAATGAAGTAGAATTAAAATATTCTTCTACCTTATAAATACATATTATGTCAGGATATTACAATATTTAAAATTTTTCTTTAAGAGAAAATTTATAAGAGTACACACACGCAGACATGATCCATTTATCATTGCATTTATGCACATAATAACATCAACTGCAGCCATCATGCCAATAGTCAATGACAGATGGCATGTGATATAAAGAAATCTAGTTATATACTTCTATATCATATAAAATCTGCCATATTAAAAAGATTTTGCTCATATTAAAGCTACTTCTAATTTTCTCTGCCAGATTAAGCAATTTATTAGGCAGCATGTTTGATGAGAGCAATTAAATTCCCATCTTTCCAGGATGGTAGCATCTTTCATGGACAAGACATACAACTTCAAACAAAGCACCAAATAAAATGAAAGGAGAAGGCAAAAAAAAAAAAAAAGCCAGTTGCATAAGTTTTCACCAAACCAGCTTTTTGTTTCCAGTTGTGAAAATACATACATAACAATGGGCTACTTTCTGAGAATACCATTCTACATGAAAAACATACAGGTAAACATCAAATAGGGGAAAAAAATTATAGAAATTTTCATTTCTATAAAGATCCTTGAAGGATATCTAGCAAGTCCAGTTCATCTGGTACATCAGAGGTCAGAAGGAGTAGCTAATGACAAGAGGTCAAATGGTTTGTGCAAGGATATTTAAGTTGCAAGCATCAGCAATTCACTCAAGGCAGTCTTAAATGATGGGGATCTATGATAGAGCTACAATGTTCAAAAGGCAGGAGACTTCCATAGGAACCAAAAAAACCCCACAAATTTTAAAATTAGCCAAGGTCTATGTAGCTCTCATCTTTTAGTTCCAAAGCAGTAAGAGCAGGAGTTTGTGCACCTTCTTGATTTTAATGCACCTCCATTAATGTGGGTTAGGTACTCACTAAGTTCTGGCTTCTCTCAGTGTGTTTTTTGACCAGTTTTCTTTATACCAACAAGACTCTTTTTATTCTCTGTATCATTTTCTACCTCCGTCAGTTTTTTCTCAAACATTTACTAAACATTTGCTTCATCTGAGCTTCTTTATATTTCTAAGTATCAACAATCTCTGCTTAATTAATGTTTCCTCGTGGTCTTCCATCATGGCCTGATGACCTTTCCATTATGTTCCCAGAGCTCTTGCCTGATTGTCTCCTTATTTCATCATTCAAGTTCCCAGGAGACAAAACTTGGAGACACCTGAGTGATCTCTACTGTTTTAGAGAACAGAGCTTTCCACACCAGGTGATTCATAGGCCTCTGCCCACTACTGGTTTCGTTGGCTATGGAAAAAGGAGAGGTTAGAAAAGGGGGTGAGTAACATAAAAACCAAATAGTTTCAACTGCTTAGGGAATGTGTGCACAGAAACTTCCATTTGTTAGGAATGATATGTGAAGGAGGGTCCATCATAAAAAGCCAACATCTTCTACTCCTTTTATGGTATGATCCATACTCTTCTTAAACCTGCAATGGATACTATTCTCTCTAATAATCTACCATGTCCATTTCTACATAGATTTTCTTCCTACTCTTCTGTTTTACCAATCTTCTATCTCTCATTTCAACTCCCATGGTTGAAATCCAATTATATATTCAGGGTGCATTCTTAAAGGCCAATTCTCAAAGAAGTCCACCTTATTTCCCTTAGCATTTACTTCTAATTTTTATGCCACTTATATTCTTATATTACAGATATTTGTGTACTTCATTTCCTAATTTATATTTTAATTCTCTTAAAGATATGAATTTTTATCCCCTCTTTATCCTAAGCACCACCTAATCCAATGCTATATATTCAGTCCTCAGGAAATCCACACAGAATAAATTCATTCAACTAGACAAACAAATGTTTATTACATAGATAAACAAATGTTTATGTAAGCTCTGTGGATACAACAGTGAGCAAAAGAGGCAAAACTCCCTACTCTCTTGGAAGTTACATTCTATTGGAGAAAATGGACAGGTAAGTAATTAGATAGTATGAGAGTGATGGTTATTGTTATGCAGAAAAATAAAGCAGGGAAGAAAATTCAGAGTGCTATGAGTTAGGTGGTAATTGTAATAGAATGGCCAAGGAACTGTTCACTGAGAAGGTGACCTTTGTGCACAGACCTATTGTGGGAGAAGGGAGAGAGGGCTCAACCTGAAGGAAGAGCACTCCAGGTAGAGGAAATAGGAAAGTGCAAACACAGGCAGAAGCATGCCTGACATGCCCAAAAAAGAGCAAGGAGGTCATGGAAGTGGAAGGAGAGAAAAAGAGCGTCCTAGGAACTGAGAACAGGGAGGTCAGTGTAGGGGTGGGGTTCAGATAGAGCCTGAGAAGTGGTGCTAAGGGTTGTGGTTTTTCCCAGCAGAGGAGCATTATGATTTTACTCACAAGAATCACTTTGTTACATTCAAAAGAAACTAAATGGGGCCAAAAATAGATGGTAGTGGGAGGATTCTTTTAGCAATCAAGTTGATGTGGCTTAGAGTAGGAAAGTAGCAGTAGAAATGGGGAGAAGTGCTCAGATTCCAGATACAATTTAAAGGTAGAGTTGACAGATTCAGCTGACAAATCACATAGGCGATATAAGGGAAAAGAAGAAGATTTAAAAATGATTTCCAGGCGGCGCCTGGGTGGCTCAGTTGGTTAAGCCACTGCCTTCGGCTCAGGTCATGATCCCGGAGACCCGGGATTGAGCCCCACATCGGGCTCCCTGCTCGGCGGGAAGCCTGCTTCTCCCTCTCTCACCCCCCCTGCTTGTGTTCCCTCTCTGGCTGTGTTTCTCTCTGTCAAATAAATAAAATCTTTTAAAAAAAAAAAAAAAAATGATTTCCAAATATGATGGTCTGGGTAACTGCTGGGAACAGAGTTGCCATTTGATGACTCAGCAAAAATTACAAAAAAAAATAGATTTGTTGGGGGGATAAAATCAGGATTTCAGTATGAGCGGGGTGTAAGAATGTACATTTCGGAGGAGAGAGGCAAACACTGAAATACAAATTGAGGAGTTATCAGATTATAGATAGTATTTAAAGTCACAAGTATTAGATAAGATCACCTGAGAAAAGAATGTAGAGAAAAAAATGAAGGAGTCTAAGGCTTTCCAAAATGTAGAGATGTGTGTTCATTCATTTGATAGTATGCACCATACTAACTTCTATTAAACTTCCCATTTTACAAGTGAGGAAAATGAAATACACAAAACATAGATGCCTGCTGTCTAACTGCATTTTCTACACTTGAACATGGCAGGAGCTGTAATTTAAACCTGTGTGATCTGGTTTCTGTGCTGCTCTTTACCACCGGTTTATTTTATATCTCCATGAGTAGGATCTACATGTTGCCCAATGCATAGTAGATATTCAATAAGTTTTCACTGAATTTGAAGGTAGTACATCAGCAACAATTTTATTCCTAAATCTAGAAGTAAGCCTTCATCAAATAGCTCTCAGGCAGATTAGAAAAGCATCCATGAAGCCAAAAAGGAATTTTTGTGTGGGCAAGGTGGGAAGGCCAAGGGACTACTTTAGACCACTTACAGGTAGAGTGGTCACAGCTGCTGTATCCCCTCCCGGCTACTCTAAGATTACTAAGCAAAACCCACATGCTTCAGAAACAGTCCAAACACAGACCAGACACTTAACACCCATTTCCTTCTTCAAATGCCCCATATGCTGGACTCTGATTAGCTTTTTTGGCACCAGCATACCAACTAATCCAGGCTGTTTGCTGTCTGGCTTGTTATGTTCTGTAATAGAGCAGAGACTCAAACAAAAATGAACTAGCTCAGTACCAAAACTATTCTGATCTTCCCATTTTAGTCAACAATATAGAATATACGTAGATGGAGTTTAGATTTAACCGGTATTGCAGAATGGTTCCTGGGATGTTTTTGGTAATGCATAAAGGACATAAGTACTTCAGCTTGTTTCTTCTAAATTAGGCACAATTTTATATAAGTCAAGAAAGAAAAAAAGGAGACCATTTAGTGGGGACGCCTGCGTGGCCCAGTTGGTTAAGTGTCTGCCTTCAGCTCAGGTCAAGTTCCCCGGGTCCTGAAATAGAGCCCTGCATCAGGCTCCCTGCTCAGCGGGAAGCCTGTTTCTCCTCCCCCTCCTCTTTCTTGTGTTCCCTCTCTCGCTGTCTCCCTCTCTGTCTCCTTCTCTGTCAAATAAAAAAATAAAATCTGTAAAATAAAATGAAAAGCATTCAGGGATTGCTGTTGTTGTGTTATTAACTGTCAATTATATAGATTTTTTAAAGGACATATTCCTGACCTAGAAACCAAATGTATCAGTATAAAATCATTTCTTTACAGTACAAAATGGCCATTAATTAGTTTCCTTTAAGAACTCCTGTGTCAGATGCACAGTTACATTTAGCCTAATGCTGATTTTTTTTTACCCATATGTAACCAGCTATAACCCAGCTGTCAAAGAAAGCAAACCAGATCTAAACAATTACTTAATTTCTAATGACACCTTTAAAATATTTAACTTCTAACACTCAAACACAAAGACCTTTTTTAAGCAGGGTTGAAACAAAATGGCTAGATTGTCAGATATAAAAACAGAATGTGCTCATTATATATTTATAGAATGTTGCTTCATTTATATATCAGAAGAGCTTTTTCTCCCCTGAAATGGCTTTCTAGTACTAGTGACAACATAATTCTTAGATAAAAGCGTACACTTAAGAAAGATGAGCCAGTAGTCAAAAATCTGAAGTTCAGGTATCCTGTGTCTTGTTGCAAGTCCCCTCATTTGCATAGGGAAGTAATATGTCAATGTTGTTTTTATTAAATAGTCAAATACCTAAATATGTTTATGCTCTGACAGGAAATAACAGAAGAGATTAATTTAGCTTTGGAAGTCAATATAAAAATTCATTTTGCTACATAATGTGACATTATTTGCCTAAGGTGTAGCACCCTGGATATTTGATAAAAATCTTGATAAACATGTCGGTTTTCTAAAATACACACACACACAGGGGTAGAACATACTTACCTACCCCTCCCCACAGGGGGGGAAATAAAAACCAACAATTTCCTCTGCAAAAATAAGAAAAAAGAAAAAAAAGGTGTTTTTTGGGCGCCTGGGTGGCTCAGTGGGTTAAAGCCTTTGCCTTCCACTCAGGTCATGATCTCAGGGTCCTGGGATCTAGGCCCATGTCCGGGCTCTCCACTCAGTGGGGAGCCTGTTTCCTCTGCTCTCTCTGCCTACTTGTGATCTCTCTCTGTCGTATAAATATACAAAAACCTTTAAAAAAAAAAGAAAGAAAAAAAGGTGATTTTGAAAATTGTAAAATTCACACTAATCCTACAGAAATATCAGCTTTAGATAGCTTAACAGTTATCACTGCATAAACATAATAAACACACCATGATTATAGTAGTGACTAAAGATTCCAGTGATTGCAGAAGGTCCTTCAGGCTCAAAAAGTTTAGAGTAAGAAGTATGGTCTGAAGTGTCCCCTAGAATTAGTGACTCCCTTGTAACCCTGCCAATACCTGCTGACATGCAAATGCTTAGAGACATGCTTCTTATTCTTTATTGGTGGTAGCTAAGTACCTTGTAGAGCATTTGCAGAGATTTGATATACTCAAAGAACCACCTATGTTTATTGCACCATAATTTGTTCTAGTAAAGACACAAACTTTAGATTCAAATACACTAATTGTTCAGCTGAATGACAACTGTTTACTAATTACTTTTTCTCGAAAAATCTCTAGGTTGAAAGTACAGGATATAGAAACATAGAAATTCTCACATAGGTCACACAGAAAAGAAATACTTAATGCCAGGTCGGGGCATGAAATGGAAATGAGAGGACATGCAGATGAGCCTACAGATGTTATTTTTTTTATTTTTATTAATTTTTATTTTTTCTATAACCCAGCCCCCCATGCCTCCCTCTACCCCCTAGCAAACTTCAGTTTGTTTCCAGAGATTAAGTCTTTTAAGACAACATAATGTAAAATGGGCCAACCTACAAAAGCCCAGAATTAATCTCCTACCTTTCTATGTGAAGCTTATAAAGCTGGAGTTTACTGGTTTCAGTAAGAACAAAAATGAAATTCTATGTCTTTGAGAGAGCCTCAGAATTATATTCAATTAATGCAATTAAGCTACAGAATGTCATTTATATTTTCTGTGTGAAACCATGACTCCACTAAACACAAATCACCCAATATGCAAAAAGAAGAAGACAACAATGACATCTTCAGGTATGTCTGCTTTCAGGTTACCAACAAAACATTTATTTCCTGATATGAAATGGTTGCCCCCAAATGTACCAAAAACTCCTAAATAGAAATAACATAAAACTTATGGACTTAGAATACAATTACACTTGATACTATTGCATACATTTATTTTTTCTTAAATTTTATTTAATTGAACCATTTTTTTCAGAAACCACTGTCTAATTTTTACTTCTGTATTCAATTAAATTGCTGGTCTACTAGCAAAAAAGAGAAGAATTACACTCAAGAATTATATATATTGAATTAATGTAATATTGTCTAGTACAATTCTATTGCAATGTTACCATCTATATAATAGGAGAACTTAATCAGTTTAGACTTGGGGACAGTTTCATTTTGTCCCATCTCTTATCTTTGAAAATAATGAAAATAAAATGATATATATTGCAATGAAGAAGTAGTAAATTATTCTAAAATATGAGCAAAGCGTATGATAATATTATATAATATCAGGTGCAACATATTTGCCTTTGAAAAGTCAACTCTTCATAATTTTACATAAGTGTTTATTTCAATCTATTTTCCCCAGCATATAATAAGAGCATCATTCCTCAAAAATTTTAATATAGGAATTATTTATTAAAGATAAATATGATCTTAAATTACCAGTCTAACAGCCTGACATTAGCTAATAGCCTAGTTTTGAAAAAAGATACTATTTTAATACAATTATCTGATATTGTATATCTTAGATCAAAAAATAAATAAATGTAGTCTTAAACTCAGTGTTTTAGGTTCACATTTTTCTCCATTGAAACATCCAGTCAACCAGGTGCTATGATACATTATATCAGTAGTCTGCTTTGCTTTTCATTTACAGAAGTAATTCCTCAATATCTACAGTGCGGGGCAGTCCTAAGACATGGAGATGAAGGTTTAAAAATGATCAGTGAAACACTGAAAGCACCAATTGGCTACTTTCCAATTTTTCATTTTTCTGCCATGGCATAATTTTATGTCCCAAAATTGGTTATGGAACTCTTCACTTACAGGTCTTCCTTTTCTTCTTAAAAAAGTAAATAAGTTACATTACATTAGAGCTCTTCAGAAATACACCTATTAACAGCTTACTCACACCACAATTTCCTCAACTGAAATTGAAACTCATCTTTGCTGTTTTTAAATCTACAGTTATTTTGCATTACTCCTTATTTTTAAATAAATGGTTTGTATAGCATCTATAATTTATCCTCAAAAATAACATTTCCTTTCATTATATGCATTATGATACTTTTTTAACATGGTCACCATAAGAAGTGAAATCAAAACTAAAATATTTTTACATTATAAACTACAACTTTGAATTTGTTACAGAGAAGCAAACACAGTATGTTGGGAACCACATATAAGTTACATAAATTTTAAGGAGGACAATGAGGGGAGTCAGCTAACTAGAATCTAGTTAGCATTTAATATTATTGCATAATATTTTTTAAAAATTAAAGGACATTTTCTCTAGAATAACCTCTTAAGCTCTACCAGAAAAACAAGAAAAAAACATTCTTTAACTTTTTGTATTTCCTAATTTCATTTAAATTTGATACTGATTGATAATTTGTGTTTATATGTTACTTGAGCATATCTGACAGAAAGATTTTAAGTGGCATATAAAAAATGAACACCCCTCAATAAATAAGTATATAACATGTAGAAGTCACATTTGGCAAAACAGATCTAGCACAAGATTATTACAATGTGCCAGGCACTTAGTCAGCCCCAGAGATTTAGAAATAAATAAAAGTGAGTCTGCAATTCACTCCCATATGGGTGAAGATGATAGAAATCCTCTAGAAGAAAAAAAAATAGATCATTGAACAAAGTGAATACTAGGGCTGATTCTTAGAACAATTATTAACGATAGACATACATCTTCAGAACAGGGGCTTCTCTCAACAATTAACTTTGTTTCCTTGGACTGTCTTTGTCGCCATCAACAAGCTGCTTCCTTGTTTTTAATGTGAAGATTTACTCCTGGACTATCTCTGACCAAAAATCCCACCACCCCTGAACTCATCAGATTAAACTTTATAATGGGAAAATATGTTACAGAAAAGGATGAGAACAAATCCAAATGTCTTCCTATAACCTTTCATGCCAAAGAACTTCAGTAGACAATACATCCGCCACCACCTACCAGAATATCACCAATACCACACAACAATTACCTAATTTAAAATGATTCTAAAGACAGAAATTGAGGCCAAGTACAAAGATAAAGTATGTATACTAGAAAATAATGCAGATACTTTGGGACAGAAAATATCTTGCAGCAACTTTTGAATTATATTTAGAGAATCTCTACCTCTGTTTATTATTGAGTGACTCTAAAGGAGGTATATATCTACAATAGATTTTCACTTCTAAGAAAAAAATAAAACAACCTTGGCCTCATTGTTATGGCAAAGCATCTCCTGTTCTACTCCAATTTTTTTCCACCATTTTAATCATAAAACAAATTCCGTTTTAGCTTAGCAAAAGTATTTAAAATGTTTATACCATGCATTATAAAAATTTAAAATCAAATACTGGCTACAAAAAACAAAACAAAACAAAAAAAACCCCACACAACTAGATATTAAAATGATCTCAAACTCAGAAATACCTGTGGTAATAGAGAAGTTGGTATGAGGCAGGGGAAGAAATAAACTCTTTCAGAGTTAAATATAAGAAAAATAAAACCGCCATAGACAAACCATAGATTAATCCATAGATTAGCTATACTATTGAGGAAAAAAGAGAGGACTTAAATAAATAAAATCATAAATGAAGATATTATAACTGATAACACACAAATACAGAGGATCATAAGAAACTACAGTAAACAATTATATATCAAAAAATTGGGCAACCTAGAAGAACGGATAAATTCCCAGAAACATACAAACCTACCAAGACTGAATCATGAAAAAGTAGAAAATTTTAACAGACTAATTACTAGTAAGGAGGTTGAATCAGTAATCAAAACCTCCCAACAAAGTAAAGTCCAGGACTAGAGGGCTTCACTGCTGAATTCTACCAAATATATAGAGAAGAATGAATATTAATCCTTCTTAATTTCTTCCAAAGAACAGTAGAGAGAAAAATTCCAAACTCCTTCTATAAGATTACCAATAACCTGATACCCAAATCAGACAAACACACTATCAGAAAAGAAAATTACAGGCCAATATCCCTGATGAACAGAGATGCAAAAGTCCTCATCCAGTAATCCCACTTCTTTTTTTTTTTTTTTAAAGATTTTATTTATTTGACAGATAGAAACACAGCCAGAGAGGGAACACAAGCAGGGGGAGTGAGAGAGGGAGAAGCAGGCTTCCTGCCGAGCAGGGAGCCTGATGTGGTACTCGATCCCAGGTCTCCGGGATCATGACCCAAGCCGAAGGCAGTCGCCCAACCAACTGAGCCACCCAGGCGCCCCCAGTAATCCTACTTCTAAGTATATATCCACAGAAAGTAAAAACAGGATCTCAAAGAGATACCTCCACTCTTATGTTCATTGCAACATTATTCACAATAACCAACACATAGTAACCAGCTATGTATTCTTCTATGGATAAATAATAAGTTGTGAAACACACACACACACAGGAATATTATTTAGTCATAAAGAAGGGAATCCTGTCATTTGCAAAAATATGGATGGACCTGAAGAAAATCGTGCTAAATGAAGTAAGTCAGACAGAGAAAGACAAATACTCTTTCAGTGATATCACTGATAGGTGGAATCAAAAAGAACAGAACTCATACACAGACTAGAATAGTGTTTACCAGGGTCTAGGGTATAGGGGAATAGAGGGGATACTTTTCTAAGAGTACCAACTCTTGGAAAAAAAATAATAATATAAATAAAATTAGAACACCATAGAAGGAAAAAAAAGGATCTAAAAAAAAATGTGCTACTAAGTATGATGACTCATTTACTGAATAAAAGGTTAAAGTGCCCCTCCTTGGCTAATAAGACTCACTTTTTCATTTTTTAAAAAAAGTAACTTCTGTGGGGGCTCAGTCAGGTAAGCATCAGCCTTTGGCTCAGGTCATGATCCCAGGGTCCTGATAAGGAGCCCCACATCAGGCTCCCTGTTCAGCGGGGAGTCTGTTTCTCCCTTTCCATCTCCTGTGTGTGTACTCTCTCTCAAATCAATCAATTAAAAACAAAAACAAACAAACAAAAAACTTCTCAAAATGTAAATCTAGAAGAGAATAGAAAGCATAAAATAGGTATAAATTAGTATCCAGTAGCAATGTGGAGAACGACTATTGGAAGTAAAGATTAATATGGTGACAATATATAGTCTGGCATCATAAAATAAGAAAACCATATATAGAGAAGACAATAACAGACTTTTAAACACCTAAGTATAATATGTACCTTCATTTATCCTGACTTGTCCTTTTCTAATTTTCACACTTGTCATTATCTGCTGTTTGTAGAGCATTTTCACAATTTGTTGGGTATTTATTACATTGCCAGTGGGTGAGTTTGATTATGCAGATAATCTCATTTATTCTTATACCTAGTTTATGAGGTTGATACTATTATCCTATGTTCACCATTCAGAAAACTAAATTTTGCAAAGGTTGAATAACCTTTCCCAAACCACAATAGATTGTAGAAGTAGAAGATCTAGGATTCAATCTCAAGCCAATGTGTTTCCAAAGGCTGTGCTCTGAAACACTACACTATTTTCAATGACCAAAGAAGAAGACAATTAAGTTGTTTCTGCAAGTTTTGGACACCAGATCCATATGGCTCATTTATATATTTCATTGATATCACGATCTGTAGCTAAACCTTTAGTGATTCACAATAAACAAAGTTCATGAAGAATACTCTGATTTGATAAGACATGTCTGCATCAACCTTAAAGTATTATTTATTAAAGAAGGCAAAAAAGAAAGTAATTCAAAAAGATTTCAAGCTATGGTATTTAAAATAAGTAGATACAGGCTTAAAGGATTACACCTTTAACTATCTAGGATTTACTCGTCTTTCTAGAATTATTCCTTCTGCAAGAATACGATTGACTAACAAATTACTCTTACATCAGGGTTTTGTTTGTTTATTTGTTTTTAACACAAACAATAAGTGCTTTTGTTTAAATGCATGAATATTTGATGATTCTTTGGATAGAAATATCAACATACAACAGAAATATGAAGAATTCACTGGACTATTATTTTAGTAATATATAAGGGATATACTAAGAACATATATAAGGATTAGATAATGTGGTTGTAAACCAGCTGATATCATCTATAAACACACTAACTATATTTATAAGAAATCAACAATAAAGTTAAGCCACTTAGTTGTAGTCCATTTATATTTTATGAATTTACTAAAGAGATTACCTGCTACATATATTTCAAGGTATATCCATAAAATAAATTTGGATTGCAATGTAATTCCATTTGAATCATATTGTTTAATATCTACTTAATTACTTATAAAGCCTTATTTATAATAATAACTTCAGAGTGTAACTTTAAAAAAATTACCTTATTATGAGCTTTGACCACTTTACTTAGTTGTATTTTCCCTTATTTAATTTTAATTTAAATATTTTTCTTTAATAATTTCCACTAATGCCCAAAAGTTGATTTTTTAAAGATTTTATTTATTTGACAGAGAGAAACACCGCTAGAGAGGGAACAGAAGCATAGGTAGTGAGAGAGGGAGAAGCAGGCTTCCCACCAAGCAGGGAGCCCAATGCACGGCTTGACCCTGGAACTCTGGGATTATGACCTGAGCTGAAGGCAGAGGTTTACGACTGAGCCACCCAGGCACCCCCCCAAAAGTAGATTTTTAAAGGAAAAATTAAAACTATATTGAGAGACTAAATTTCATGCAAGGTATATCTATTACAAAAGTTTTAGAAATAACAAAGCTATGGATTTCATATAGAATATGTGTTTCTTTCAAATTTCAGAATCTTCTCCTTCATTGGTGTACACTCATAGCTAGGAATAGATGTGAATGTTCAGGATCTCTATACAAGGCCTTTTCCACAGAGGGTCCTTGTCTTTGTAATTACCTCCTACTCCACTCCATAAGAGTCTGTTGAAACAAAGGATTCCAGGCAAATTGATTTTCAGTGTGAGAAGGAACATAGTTGATATACGAGGACTTTTGTTGCTGTAGAATAATGGATTTTCATGCTGCACTGTTTTTTGTAGACTTTCATATGTGAATGAATGGGCTTGTATCAGAGTAGAAATCAAACAAATCTTTAAAAATAATTTCAAATCACTGAAAGAAATCACCTAAACAAAAATGTCCTGAAAACAAATTTTAATATCCTTACAACTGGTACAAGGATATAGAACAAATTCATGGTGGGCATTTGCATTGCGTTTGAAGATATCCCGAAGATTAAAATCCTCAGTAGCATCATTTACATCTTCAATTACATTTATTAAGCATTTACTTACAATTATATGCAATGCTAAGATTTCTGTGTAATAAGGGGCATAGGTATAGCCTACATTTTGGAGAACATTATTTAATAAAGTACATGAACAAAAGAAAGTCATATAAACAGGGCTGGGCTCAAAACAGGATTTATTGCTACAATCAATATTTCTTAGTAAATAGTTAAAAACAATGTCTATGTAAGATTGAGTTACAAGACATATGGCCTAGTGTCAAAAAAAAGAAAAATAACAATGTTAGGAGTTGGCCAGTAACAAATATAACTACGTATTTCGGTTAAGCCTAGCCTATATGTAAGAAATAAAAACAAACAAGTATGAGTAATAGTAGGTACTGTACTACAATAACAGTTTTAGCAATTACGCTTTTTTTTTTAGCTTTTTATTGAGTATGGTACCTTTAAACAGCATAGAAATATCATTATGCTTCATATATATTGAAAAAAACCATAAGTTAGGTACTGCTGGAATTTGCAGTAACTCAAAGACATTAAATACCACTCATTTGCACCTGATGAGCTACTTTTTTCCTTTTATAAAGATTAAAAAAATCGGATACATTCATCTTAAATGAATAAACTACTTCTGGATTCTCTTATTCATGAGAAAGTCTTCCTTCAAAGAAAACTTATTTCCATATTTATTATATATGATCTATAGTAGAAGGAGTGGAAAAGATGATCTGGATTTTCATTGGATCAATCTCTTATCCTGTGTCAGACATAAAGGGATGTAAATGTTTGTTAAGGAAATGAATGGAAGAAAAAGAAGGAAGGAAGAAAGGAAGGAAGGGAGAGAGGGAGGGAAGGAGGGAGGGAGGGAGGGAAGGAGGGAAGAAGGAAGGAAGGAAGGAGATAAGAAAGGAAGAAAGGAAGGGGAGGGAAAGAAAGAAGGGAGGGAGGGATGGAGGAAGGTGGAAAGAAGGGAAGGAGGGAGGGAATGAATAAAATAAAGAGCTAAAAAGCTAACATAGAATAGGAATAGTAAAACTCATAATCTTTAGGGCTAATATCAATCTCTGACCCCACTCTCATCCTCCTATATTGTATCCTACACCAGTGTCATAAAAGGAGAAAGAACTGGCTTACAATTTTTCAGTGCAAGGTTAAAAACTTTTTAAAATGTGAGATTTGATCACCTCTTCATATCTCAGTCAATGAAGAGCTCCTGGTGTTTTTTGAGAAAGGTAGTGATATGACAAAGTTGTATTTATGAAATTTAATGAAGCTTGAAATAAGATAGAATATGAATGAACAAGAATCTAGGTATAAGGAAGGTGTAAAATGAACAGATCCAATCACTATTATTATCAACAAATATTTAGGGTATGTACTACTACTATGCATAAGGCACCAGGGCCACTCAGAAAATACAATGAAATATACATTCATAGGGAAAACAATTTCCGCCCTTCAAATTGACAATAGACTAAAACTCACAGAACTACAATTTGTTTTTTTAAAAACACCTAAGGAAACTTTTACATAATAAACATATATACATGTTCACAAATCTATAATAAATTTTTTTCTTGTGCTATTTATTCTCACTGATAGATAAATAGACCGTTAGATAAGAACAGAGGAAAAAAACAACAGAAGGTTTTTGGTTATGCCAAAGATAATTGAAACTCTTTCATTTTTAGGTTGAAAGACAATACTGTGGAAAGATATCTTAGTAAAGTTTTAGTTTGTTTTTTAGTTTGACTTTTCACTAAAAATTCAGTTTCCGGGCACCTGGGTGGCTCAGTGGGTTAAGCCTCTGCCTTCGGCTCAGATCATGATCTCAGGGTCCTGGAATCGAGGACTGCTGCTTCCTCCTGTCTCTCTGTCTGCCTCTCTGCCTACTTGTGATCTCCCTCTCTGTCAAATAAATAAATAAAATCTTTTTTAAAAAATCAGTTTCCGGGCGCCTGGATGGCTCAGAGGGTTAATCCTCTGCCTTCTGTTCAGGTCATGATCTCAGGGTCTTGGGATCAAGGCCCAGATCGGGCTCTCTGCTCAGCAGGGAGCCTGCTTCCCCGTTTCTCTGCCTGCCTCTCTGCCTACTTGTGATCTCTCTCTGTGTCAAATAAATAAATAAATCTTTAAAAAAAAATCAGTTCCCACTTTATTTTATTATTTATTTATGTATTTATTCATTATTTATTTTTAAAGATTTTATTTATTTACTTGACAAAGAGAAACACAGCTAAAGAGGGTACACAAGCAGAGGGGGGTGAAAGAGGGAGAAGCAGGCTTCCCCCTGAGCAAAGAGCTCAATGTGGGGCTTGATCCTGGGACTCCGGGATCATGATCTGAACTAAAGGCGGTCACTTAACCAACTGAGCCACCCAGGCGCCCCTCCACTTTCTTTAAATAAAAAAATTATGTGATACTAAAAAACATCTTAAGGCATACTTTTCGTTTTTAAACATTTGGAAATAAACATTCATTCAAATATATAAGAAAAATGGTACACTTGGTGAGGGAGAAAGTAGCACAAAGGTAGATATTTTTATGCAAAAGTGTACAAGTGGTTGTCAAAAACATATGAGAAGTATCTGTAGTGTTAACTATGATTCCAAATAGTATGCAATATCATTCCCTCATAGGCAAATATTTCTTTTAATACATCTGAAGTTTAACCCAATAATCATTCTGCCATCAGATGAAATTTAATATTTCCAAATATATATTGAATGATTATCATATGTATTATGAACACTTACAAAACTTGACTTATTTTGAGAAAGGACCCTTGGAAGAGTGTTTACTTTTTGATACTTATAAATTGATTATAATTCCTAAAATAAAAAAAATAAAACATTTTATTTACTGGCATGGAATTCCTCTTAGAAATTTCTTTCATTACATTTTATGCCTTCAATACACTTTTCTTTATTAAATGATTTGCTCACTGCAGAAATAAGTGGCATGATTAGATTTATATCTCCTTTTCCGTTTGTTACTCAGGTGAGTTGAATATTTCAAGGAAAAGTTTATATAAATATATATTTTTGTGAGTGTGTGTGTATATACATAATATATATATATGTATACATATTAAATATAATGCACAATGTTTTTGGAATTATGCCCACTTAGAAATTATTCAAAGCAGAAAAATAAAAGAAATAAATTGTGTTGACTAGTAAGGGCTGAAACTAATATCTTTATAAATGTTAGGAAAAGTTTATGCAAAAGTTACCAGTACTTTCTGGCTTCCAGGATGGAGACTGAGAGCCAATTAATACTTTGCTGTACAGGGAACATGCTAGAGGCCCTACTTTTTATTTGGATATTCATATATAGCCCTTTTGGGGATGGCCTAAATACACTGAGGTAAATCAAATGCAGATACGTTGGACAGAGATGGAAAGTGGTCAGCTTAGTAATGTAATTTGGTCAGTGTCTTTCAGAATAATCTAGCTCCATAAATTGTATTAGATATATTCCTTCTAAATCTTAAAAATCTAGATTTAGGTAGCTTCCTACTTGAGAGACTGGAGAATATTAGTGGAAGAATATTGGGAATGGAGATAAAACAACTTCAGGGGAGAAAGTACAGTCCTGATACTCTCCTCCCCCTACAGACTGAATGGAATGAACTATTGGGTAAAGCACAACATGGATCAGAATGCTATTTTCCTGTACATGTATTACTCAAAACTGAACAATCAAGAGTTTAAAAGATGTTACTTTGAACTAGGACTATCACGATAGAGCCATGATACCAGATCACATACTAAAAAAGCAATAGACCAGGAAATTACTCTGAAGGGAATTATCAGAGGAAGAAGGTAATCCAGACGAGCAAAGTGATAGGGTTTACAGGGGGTAAAGGGGCTACCTAATCTCTTCCCCATGGCTGGTAATAAATGTGGTCACAGTTTGGTCAATTCTCCAAGGCAAGTAGATATTTGAGAACTATTTAAATTAAGGGGACAAACGAAACTCTGTTGTTTTGTTTCCCTCCCTAGATTACCCTAGTTCCCATTTACTTTCCTTCTCCCACTGTCCTCCAGTTTACCCCTCATGCACCACAAGTAAGTGAAACCATGTGATACTTGACTTTCTCTTCTTGGCTTATTTCACTCAGCATAATCTCTTCCAGTCCAGTCCATGTTGCTACAAAAGTTGGATATTCATCCTTTCTGATGGAGGCATAGTATTCCATTGTATATATGTACCACATCTTCTTTATCCATTCATCTGT